>JASSUY010029896.1:0-28989 GCA_032466535.1 Forpus xanthops
CACCTCCTGTATGAAGATAGGATGAGAAAGTTGGGTCTGTTCAGCCTGGAGAAGAGAAGGCTGTGTGGAGACCTCATCACAGCCTTCCAGTATATGAAGGGGGCCTATAGGGATGCTGGGGAGGGACTCTTCATGAAGGGACTGTAGTGATAGGCCAAGGGGTAACAGGTTTAAACTTAAACAGGGGAAGTTTAGATGGATTTAAGGAGGAAGTTCTTTAAGGGTGATGAGGCACTGGAATGGGTTGCCCAAGAAGTTGTGAATGCTCCATCCCTGGTGGTGGTCAAGGTCAGGTTGGACAGAGTCTTGGATGAGATGGTTTAGCGGGAGGTGTCCTTGTCCATGGCAAGGGGTTGGAACTAGATGATCTTAAGGTCCTTTCCAACCCTAAGTGTTCTATGATTCGAATTAATACAGGCTCCAAATAGAGACTGTTTAGCAGAAAAGTATAATTACGGATAAAGCTTGTAAAGTTGCGTGGCATGTCTTGTGCATGGTATGTTTTTGACTTGCTTTGAAGTTGCATATTGGGCTGAAAAGCTTTTTTTAAAAAAAGTCAGAACCTTTAACTGATCATAATAAATATGGGGATGGACTGTGATGTATAATTTTAAATCTTGTGTTTGCAGACTTAGGCATTGCAGCCCATCCTTTACTGTCTGTTAATATAGCTTTTACTCTATGTTTTGTTAAGTCTACCTGTCTTTGTCTAAAACTTTTCTTATGTCTTCAGCTTTTTTTCCTTAGGGAGTGTGCCAGGCTGCTTTGCACCAGTGCAACAGCAAGCTATGACAGATGGATACATACAAGCATGTATGTGTTCATGCAACATAGGGGTCTACAAGTTAATTCAACTTGTAAAGTAGTCCTGAGGTGGCATATATACCTCTAAGGACTATGTATCATTTGATATTGAAAAGTAATTCCTCAGATTCTTTGTTCCACTTCACTTTGAAATTGTTTGTCAGCATTGGTACATTGGGGAGAATTTAGATTAAAAAAGTTCATCAGATGAGGAGAGGACTGTTACGGCATTTAAAGATTTTGTTAGTTCCTGCATTCAGATAATGCAACTTATTCAACCTAGCTAGTTTGGATCCTGTTGAAGGAGATGCTGCAGTGTTAAGGCTTCACTTTAGCTATGAAACTTACAGCTTGAATTGATCTGTTACTGATTCTTTAGAATCATGGTCTAGTAGTTCCAGTGTTGGTAGAATAAATAAATACATGCTTATAACAGGAGCAGATGCTACTTGTGCTGACTTGATTATCAAAGGTGTAGTTGGCTGTTTTGCCTTCTCGTTGTGTATTTTTTTAAAAGCAACATGTCATTGGAGAACAAGTTTACAAGTGCTTTGATTTTACTTGTAGGCTTCACCAAAATGTTAAAACTCTGAGATGTTACTGTAAGATAGAAACTAGTCTGCAGTTGGTTGATTATGTGCTGCTGGGAGGTGGGGGGAGAGATGGAGGGTGTATGTGATGGGTGTTAGTAAAAGGATAGATACAAATAAGTAAACTTCGGAGTTGCCAAACTGTCATTTTCCTAAATTCCCTGAACTTGAAATGTAATTTTTTTTTAATCAAAGATTTTATTTACAATAGCTTTTACTGTGAATGACAGAGGTAGACACCGACACCAAAAGGTAACATCATTCAAGTCTTCATCTATTACTACTTTTGTGTCAGAAATCACATTAATCTAAATAGTTACTATTTTATTCTTTCACAGATGGAAAATGATACATATTCAGTGGAAGCACATTCTGCTGTTTTCACAGGGTTATGTTAGACTGCTGTTTAATGCTACCTGTTGAAAGTATGGCTGTTAAAAGTTGGTTGGCAGCTAAACCCAAAGAAACTGACTGTTCTGCAGACTATCAAGTGTCAGTACTAGTTATGCATAAAAATTGCCATTAGATGTACGTATAGTCACATGTTCATCCTTCATAATTGGAACAGAGGTTTTCTCTATGTTCTGCAAAACTTTCAGTCATTTAAAAGTACTTTGGTTTGTGAAATTTGGCTTTTAGAAAAACATTGCTACCAAAAATTGTTGAAATGCAGGTGAGTAGAGCAGAACAGTAGCAAAATGAACAATTCTGGCCTATTTCCATTGCTGCCAGCGGCAGGGAAGTGAGCAGCACTTCAGGCTCTGAGCTGCTTGCTAAATGAAAGTAAAGAATCCAGTTCAGCTGATCTTTTCCTACTTTGCAGTTGAAGTAAAGTTCACTCAAGAGGGACTTAACGAACCTAGACTTTTATGACAGTGCTAGGAAGCATGTGTCATTTCTGCCAGTGTATGACTGCCTGAATCAACTTCTGGCAATTGGAGCCAAGTTCTCACACAGCTGTAGCTGGTCATCCTCCAGGGAAGTTTGGTTCAATAGGAGCTGCTGAGTTGCCAAAGGGGTGTTACTGCAGGTGTGCTGTCAGTATGGGTCCCTGCCCAGAAGCAATAGCTGTGTGTGCTTCCTGCTGTGCTGTCTGCTATGCTTGTGTTATGGAACACTGTAATGGAAGGGGTATGAGTGAGATAGTGGGAACATGGGAGTTCTAATCTCTCAATAACCAGAAAGCTGAACTGTGTTGCACTGGTTTGGACTGTGTAAGTGCACTAAAATGTGTAAAATCACACTGTTAAGAGAAAGTGTAGTTTAAGGTAGTTAAGGCTAAGCATGGGTGTTCTGTTAAATAACATTCCACTTGTAACAAAACAGTATCTCACAATAATTCTGACAGCAGCTGTAGCTCTTGTAGCACAGGCCCTTGCCAGCTTGCAAACTTGCCATTGGAAGGAGAAATGCAGTTGTAGAGTCTGTGGGCAGTGTTTGGTGGCCTCTTTCCTGAGTGTGCTGGATCTGGTATGGTGCTGCAGCAGGGGCCTGGCCAGAGGGGTGAGGCTCTTGTTGAGGGAGTTGCTTCTTGCAGCTTTACCAGGAAGTATCACTAGCTGTGAGTAAGCAGAGCTGGACTTCTTTAAACTCATCTTAAACTCTGGGTGTGATCGTTGCCTGCACTGTGAACCAAGACCTGCTGGCTTGTGCTAGAAGCAGGCTGCGGGCACACACGCAAGGTTGGAGCAGGAGTGTGGAAGTGTCTCCGGTTTGACATTGCCCCGGGCTTTAGCTCTGCGGACTTAGGTGGCACGCGCCCTGATACAGGCAGTACAAAGGCAGGCTCAGAAGTTCAGGCGCAGGCTTTAACAGAGGGAGGGTGCACCAATACCTCCCTCCCGAGCTACCCGACAAGGCACAGCCTTCCTCAGGCCTGTCGCAGCTGCGGCGCCCGCCTGACCTAGGCAAAGGCACGGGGCAGCCGACCGGCCCGTGCGCCGGCCGTCAGCTGTTGGGCACCACGAGCGCCCCATCCCCAAGGGCTGCCCCGGGCGCAGCTCGGCACCACCACACGACCCGACCCCTCCTCCGCCGCGGAGCGCAGCCGTGAGGAGGGCGGGGGCAGGAAGGGTGTCGGTCGCGGCTGCGCGGTGGTGCCCGTTGGCAGCGCATTTCCGCCAATCGCTCTGCAGCTTCTTGGGCTGTGACTCCGCCCCTTGCGCCGGCGAAGGACAAAGTGACGGAGCCGGGCCCGCGGTCAGCCTCTGCGGGAGCTGCCGCCATCTTAGGAGGTGAGTCAGGGCGGCGTGGGGCTGCCCGCTCCCCGGGATCCGCTATTCGCCCTGGGGAGACTGGCTGCATTTTGGGTTTGGGGCCAGCCGTCAGGGCCCTTGGCTTGCCCCTCAGGCCCACGCCGCTCTGCTCTTTTCGCCCTCTTCAGGTCGCCATGTTCTCCTCCATCGCGCCGCTCGCCCGGCTCAACCCTTTCTACGCGCCGCATTTCCAGCCGATCCAGGATGGGGTAAGGAAGCGCGCGGAGCCCACCGAGGCGTCCACCACGCGGCGGAGCTTGGCGGCTGCATCCGCCGGTGAAGGTGAGAGCGGGCGAGCGGGATGAAGGCCTTGGAGAGGCCCGCGGGAGGGGGAGTCGCCGGTGTCAGCCTGATCTCCGCTCGCGCGGGCTCCGGTGGCTGGGGTGGTGGAAGAAGGGTTAGTGCTTACGGGAAGCTGCCGGGCCAGGGAGGAGCAGCTCTGTAGCGGACGTTGGGCCTACGCGCTCGCTTGGAGGACGAGGAAGGGCACGGGCCGGGGAGGCGTTGGCAACTGCTTCTGCTGCCCGTGCGTTGTGTGCGAAGTGGCGGCGGGGATCCGGCGTTACAGGGGAAGGACACGGGAAGGTGGTGGTTTAGAATAATGAGTGAGATCGCTGATGGAGCCTGTTTCGGGGCAAGAGTGCGTTTGCTGGCTCTTCTGGGCCTGCAGCCTCGCGAGCTGAGAGCTGTAGGCCTGCACTTTTTTATTCCATGGAGAAGAGCAGCATGTGAATCTGGATTAATTTGAAAGACTTGTTTTTTCTTCCTTTTTTTTTTTTTTTTTTGCTATTCCTCTATTTTTTTTTCCCATATTTATTCCGAGCTGGACATCTGAACATCCAGACACATTTAGAGGTGCCCTTTGTAGTTGTGGGGCATGCACCAGAGGGGTCTGCTGTCTAAGATACAGTGAAGCATTTTAGATTTTAAGTGCAAGTGCATCCTTTTTGGAAGATAGAACTTGTTGGATTTTATTACGTTTTCAAGAAAGCATTTCTGGCTTTCAGTGTAGTAATCTTGTTGCTTGCTAACTAAAGCCATAAACTGCTTTTTGATACGCTGAATATATGCAGTGGGTGCACTTCTTGAAAACGTGAAGCTTAATCTTCATCCTGTTTGAAAGCATATGGTATCAAAGGTGACCAGAGTTTCTTACTCTTTATAGGTTTTACTGCTGTATTCATTCTTTCATGGACCAGTTGGTTCTCTGGCCTTTGTGTTGGAGGCTCACACGTTTCAAAAGATATCTGAACTTACACAAGGTCATACAAAGTCAGTGCAAACCACAAGGTCTTTTAAGTTCAGCTCAGAGCATTACCTGTAGCATAGTTCAAAGTGTTTTATTGTACGATCAGCTCTTGTAATTTGCACTTGTTAATGTGTCAGATCACAAGCAGAGAAATCAAGTAGTTATGGCGTAGCTATCTTAATAGGTAGACAAGTTTTTGGGCTGTATGCTTATGTTTGAGTAGCATCAAGGTGTTTGTTGTAAGTCAGCTTGTAGGTATGCGGGAATAATTTTCTTGGTCTCTGTATTACATGTTTATGCAGTTTTCATGTAACGGTCTTTAGGAAATTTGATTCTTTTAAAATAGAAAACCTGGCGTGTCGTATGGCTTTCCTTAATATTGCTATACCATTACGAACTTAGGTACCTGTAAAGTGCTGAACCCTAATCAATACTGGCATGCTTTTCCTAATAACTTGTTTTTGAGCACCTGGCCAACAGATCAGTCTGAGTAGTAGCATTATAATAAAGCAGGTACAGAAAGCTCTAGGTTTTTTGTGACTTCTTCAGTTCTCTGTCAGTTGAGAAGTATCACTTGTAACAGTATATTGTTGTGAAAAAAGCAATGTAAGGAACACTTCTGTTATCCGGGCATCATGGTAACTGCTGCAGTACTGTTGTGCAACAGGCCAGAGATTCAGCTAGACAGAGCTGCCCTGAAATACAGACTCAAGAGTCTGTTCTCTGATTACACCTTCATAGAGAACCATGCTTGTGTTTAATGAGTCATACTAGCAAATCCTATGCAGAATATTACAACTACCTGCAAGTCCGCTAGCATAACCAACCTATTTTAGAGGCATGTTTAAGTCCTGGACCAGCATATTCATATTCTTGAGCAGTATCTCAATTAAAGAAAAATACTCAAGGTTGTTATAGAATCATAGAGTAGCTAGGGTTGGAAGGGACCTTAAGATCATCTAGTTCCAACACCCCTGCCATGGGCAGGGACACCTCCCGTTAACCCATGTCACCCAAGACTGTCCAGCCTGGCCTTGAACACCACCAGGGATGGAGCATTTACAACTTCCCTGGGCAACCTATTCCGGTGCCTCACCACCCTTACAGTAAAGAATTTCTTCCTTGTATCCAATTTAAACTTCCCCTCTTTAACTCTGAACCCATTGCCCCATGTCCTGTCACTGCAATGCCTAATAAAGAATCTCTCCCCAGCATCCTGATAGCACCCCTTCAGATACTGGAAGGCTGCTCTGAGGTCCCCACACAGCCTTCTCTTCAGGCTGAACAGCCCCAACTCTGTCATCCTGTCTTCATATGTGAGGTCCTCCAGTCCCCTGATCATCCTCATGGCCCTCCTCTGGACTTGTTCCAACACTTCCATGTCCTTCTTATGTTGAGGACACCTGAACTGCACACAGTCCTCCAAGTGAGGTCTCGTGAGAGCAGAGTAGAGGGACAGGATCACCTCCCTCGACCTGCTGGTCACCCTCCTTTTGATACAGCCCAGGATACAATCGGGTTTCTGGGCAGCAAGAGCACACTGCTGGCTCATGTTCATTTTGTCATCGACCAACACCCCAAGTCCTTCTCCACAGGCCTGCTCTGAATCTCTTCTCTGCCCAACCTGTAGTTGTTCCTGGGATTGCTCTGACCCAGGTATAGGACCTTGCACTTGTCATAAGGTTGGCATCAGCCCACCTTATAGGCATTATAAGGTCTCTGGATGGCATTTCTTCCCTCCAGTATATCACCTGAACTACACAGCTTTGTATCATCAGCAAACTTGCTGAGGGTGCACTCAATCCCACTGTCCATGTCACTGACAAAGATGCATTATTCTTACTGTTAACTGATTTCATCCTTCAATTACAGGCTTAATATGATATCTGTGTTTCAGTATTAGTTATTTCAACGTAGAGAAGAAGTGACACTTTTATTGCCTTGTTGATTAATTATGAAGAGTAAGGTGACAAATATGAATGTAACAGGCAATACAAAGCCTACAGTGGTTGGGGGAAAAAGTTCCCTTCCCCCAGGCAAAGCTAGAAGCTAGTGTTAATTGGTGCTCTGTTGATGCTGTTGGATGTAGTTGTAATTTTTTTTTGATGCTCATAAAGAAATTTATTATAGAAGCAAAAAAAAGCCCAAAGAAGTTTTCAGAAGCTCTGAATAAGGTAGGGTTTTGCTGACTTGATTTTCATTAGTGTTTTTTGTGAGGATAGTTCCTATGAATTTGCAGTAGCACTAATGTTACTATATTGAAGTAACACCTCTAGTTTTAACAGCAAAAGAACCTACGTTGTCCATTTATACTCTGGGGGGGGAGTATTTTCTACATGACGTATTGTTTTCTATATACTTATTCAGTATATTGATTTTGCTTTTGCTTATGTATTTAAGATTCTAAGTATAATAGCAGAATTGTGTTGCTGTCTCATGCTTATTTATAGGCATTGAATGTGATAATAACATGCAGTTTCACTAGACAGAAGCTGTATAAATCCAAGATCTTGTTTTAGAATTAAAATAAATAAAACCTATATAAAATCTGAAAAATACCTGAAAATCTACTGTCTGTATAAGGAAAAAAATCCAGTGCTGATCTTGTAGATCTGTATGTTTTCTCCTTAAATACAGAAGTTGTACTATCATAGAATATTTAACCAAAGAAGCTGTAATACTAGAGAAATACTATTCTTGCTTAATTCCTTGATGTAAGAAAATGTTAGACATTGCAGCTCTGAGTTATAATTTCTGTTTGCAGCTTCTGAGATTCATTTCTGTGGTTTAAGTGTGCTGAGTGCTAAAACGTGACCGTCTCTTCCATTGGTTATTTAATTTTTTTTTTTTTTTTTGAAGGAACAAACTGAAGTTCAAAGGCTTAGAACCAAATCTTGTCAGTCCAAGAGGTGTTAATTCAAAGCAAGGGATTTATTTTTGAGTATATTGCTGCAGTTGAATAATATTGCATGGGAGATTATTTCAGTGTAATACTTCTAAGAAGGTAGCACTCAGTCAATTTTATTTCTTTTCTGAGCTTTGTTGCCATTTATGATTGATCCTATATATATGTAATTTCTTTTTTTTTCTTCAATTAACTAGAATACAGCTGTGCATATGGCTCAAACAGATTCTTTTTGCTTTGTGGCCTTGGTGGGATTATTAGCTGTGGAACAACACATACAGCACTGGTTCCTCTAGACCTGGTTAAATGCAGAATGCAGGTTTGTGCTGCATGTTGGTATGCGGTAGCATTGACAAAGTGTGTTTAGTGTGGTGTATTTAATCTACTAATGAACTGGAGGCATAAGTTATCCCCTCTGCATTATTGTCTAACAGTGCATGGAGTTTATGCAAAAGCATGGTGTGTCTTTTATTTTTTGCTGCAGAATACAGTTGTGAATATGGCTCGCTCAAGTTTTATGCTCTCTGTGGCGTTGGTGGGGTCCTAAGTTGTGGCCTGACGCACACTGCTGTTGTACCGCTGGATTTAGTGAAATGCCGTATGCAGGTTTGTATTAACTTAAATATTTCTTAAGCCTTTTTCTCTAGCCAGCACATTAAGAATTTGTAGTAGAGACACTTAATTTTTTCTGGAGGATAGGAAGTGAGTAAAGACGAATGATGCTTTATTAACTCTGCTGTTGTGAGCCTAACAAAGTACCACTTTCAAGAGAAGCAGAGGCATTTAAGATAATCTGGGTGAATTCTTTTTGTTTGCGTTGAAGGCATGTTTGACTGACTTTGTTGAAAGGCACCTACCATGATGTTACTGTCTGCTGGCTGGTAGGCTGTCTAGCTCTATCTACATGTTATTGGAGAAAGAAAATAGTATCTTTGCTGCTCTGAAGATCTGTGGGTTTTTAGCTTGAAGTGACATACATGTATAATTTGATCCATTAACATTGTGGGTATCAATGCATGGCTTATGAATTGGATACTTTATGATGATGCCACTTTGAATAGAATGGGCAAAACTTAATATGGTATTGGTAAGGCCATCAGTGCTTGTGGCTACTCTTGAAGTGGTTCTTAATAGAATTGAAAGGAGTATCATCACATCACACTTAATTTGCAATACCAGTTTCCACATTAAAATCATCTAGTGAATAGCCATGGATAGGAACATGCTAGTGGATTTGTTCAGGCAAATCTGTGCCTCAAGAATGAAACAAATTTAAGCAAATTTCTGAATTTCTGGAAATACAGTAGTTAATGACTTCCCTTTTGTGTAGGCTGACTCTATTAATGTGGCAATTTTGTAACGATAGAACTCCTGAGATTAGGAGGGAACAATGAATTTAACAAGTCTTACTAGTGACATTAGGAGTACTGCATGTGGTATTCTTTAAAATGGTGTTATTCTGGAAGGCCTTTATTTAGCATTCTTTGCAAGAGAACCTCTTTCACATACTTGAGAGCACCCGACGTTCTGGTCTCAAACTGATCATTCTGTAAAACAGGGTGCCTCAACTGAGGGCAGGATGCTGCTTTCTACAAAATTCTCATCAAGACCAGGTTAAGTGTAGTAATTTCCCATTTCTGCTAGTGAGGAATAGCTGTAGTTGTAGCTCTATATGAGTTTTATTATTGAAAATGCAGCTTAAGTGCACTCTTTCATTGTTACGGACTTCGGAATACAAGATTGGTACCTTGACTACCCATGCCTAAGGTTGAGTTTCTTGAGGAGATGTATTGATCATAGGTAGAGAGGATATAGCATCTCAAGACAGTTGTTAATCTGAATCCAGATTGGGTTAACAGGCAGAAGTCTTGAGGGTGACAGGGTGCTGTGTATACAACTAGAAGCGAGGCCTCATGCTTTGCAGGCTTTAGCTGCGTGGTTGGTGTACTCAGTTTGGACTGCTAGTCCTGGGCTTATATACATGGCAAGGGCAGTGACACTTCACCTTTCTTCTCCAGCGCTTAAAGGAAGGTGTGGATTCCTGGTGTTACCTTGTAAAATCTGTCAGCATGTATCTCTATACAGATCCAGTACAGAGCACATTACTGATCCTTCCTAGGTGCTCCAGGCAGAAACCCATTGCCTGCTCTTATGTTTTCTTAAGAAGAGGTCACCTTTTATGTAAGATGGTAATTAAGCATGATTATGATACATAGTCTCATTTTACAGTACTCAGTTAAATACCCAATATTATGAAATCCTGGATGTTTAGGTGAACTAGGTCTCAAGTAGGTTGTTGCCAGACTGCAAGACAAAATAACAGTCGCTGCAGGTTGGTATGCATGGTCCATAGCTCTTTCTGAAGTCTTTAGTTGACTTCTTATTTGATACCTTCCTTATTCTCTGAGGAAACATTAGATGACACAGCCTTGGGTGGCATGGTTTAGTGGGAGGTGTCCCTGCCCATAGCAGGGGGGTTGGAACTCAATGATCTTAAGGTCCTTTCCAACCCTAATTATTCTATGATTCTATGATGTCAAATATGAAAATTAAGATTGTGATAAGAATTAAAGTTTGTCAGAATGACATACTTATTCAGATTGGTCCTTTTTAAAATTTCTAATGAGCTATTAATGAAATCTCGAAAGTTTTGTGTGCAGAAAATATTTTGTGTGCACCCTTTACTTTGAAGTCAAAGTGCAAATATAGAAGTTCTTGAGTATTCTTTGATCTGCTTTGCTTTACCTGTCTATGATTGGGTAGAGGGATCGTACTAGCCTTTTCTGATTAAGAATCAGGTGAATTGTCAGGCTTGCTTTGTGGCAACACCTGGGTGTTGATAGGTGTGTAAAGTGATTGAGATTGCTGACAGAAGCTATCAAATTTTGAAAGAATCTGATCTAAAGAGAATTATATAACTACTAGCAGGGTTAGATTAGTGATTTCAGTAAATATTTTTGTTACAGAAAGTCATATTGTTGATTTGGAGAATAAATGTAAAGCAAAATTCACATGGTGTGTTTGTTCCCAGTTATTGAGGAATATACTGGCTGTTAAAGTAATGGTTTAAGACTAGCAAATAACCATTACAGTTGCACTAGTGTAACCTTGTGAGTACATCATGTGTCCAGGGACCTTAGGCAGCCAGCTGAATGAGGAATTTAAGAATGTTATGTTTCAGATGGTGGGCTGAGAGGCAAATGGTAACCTGTATCAAGCAATTAACTGCCTATTCTGTTTAGGTTGATCCACAAAAATACAAGAGCATTTTCAATGGATTTTCAGTGACAGTCAAGGAAGATGGTGTTCGTGGCTTGGCTAAGGGTTGGGCTCCAACCTTCATTGGATATTCCATGCAAGGGCTTTGTAAATTTGGTTTCTATGAAGTTTTCAAAATCCTGTACGGCAACATGCTGGGAGAGGTAAGCCTTACGTGGTTTGCATGAGAGTATGTTTACTGTAGTTTTAATAATGCAGAGTATTCACAAAAGCATGATTCATTAACGAAACCGTGTTTAAATTCACTTCAGGAAAATGCATACTTGTGGCGTACTTCACTATATTTAGCTGCATCTGCCAGTGCTGAATTTTTTGCTGACATTGCTCTGGCTCCAATGGAAGCTGCTAAAGTTCGAATTCAGACACAGCCTGGATATGCTAACACTCTGCGGGAGGCTGTACCTAAAATGTTTGGAGAAGAAGGTATCTGGGCGTAAGTATCTCTTGTCTTTTTTTTTTTAATTCAGGATCTTGATGTTGAGGTTTTTTTTTCCTAATGAAGAACTGTTGCTAAAACTAACTGTGGCTTTAGCTTATAATACCGTTAATTCCACATGCTCCTTAGATCCATCTTTGTGAGTATCTTTGTGCTGAGTTCTGCTGGATAACTTCGGTTTCTAGCAGTCCCAGTCAGAGATATTCAGCAACTTTTTGGTTGTACAGTCAAAGATGCTTGAGTCATTGGCATGTAAGAGTAATATAACTGCATGTTAGCTTTCTGTTCTGATAGAGGTGGCTGTAAATATACAAGTCATTTATCGCTATCAGGACTTGGCTGATATGCAGACATAAGCCTTACTGCACTTGTTGTATCAGTACTGCAATAGTGCAATGTTTTGGGATCTGAAGTGATTACAGAAACAGCTGTGCAGCATAGGGATCAGGTGAATTCTAATTCATATTGCTGCTGTAAGTTGGTTCTTGGGAACTAATAAAATTTCTGTTCTGTATGTATTGAGACTTAAGCCTTACAGTGTCAGCATTTAGCAGTTACATTCTTGATAGCAACAGTAAGCTAACATACACACCAAGTTGGAAATGTACCCTAATCGCTGGAGAAAATCAAACTGAGTTTGGCTCTTCTCTGTTTAAGTTTCTATAAAGGTGTTGCTCCATTATGGATGAGACAGATTCCATATACAATGATGAAATTTGCCTGCTTTGAACGTACTGTTGAAGCTCTCTATAAGTATGTCGTTCCCAAGCCACGAAGTGAATGTACAAAAGGAGAACAACTGGTAGTCACATTTGTGGCAGGCTATATTGGTAAGGAATCCTTTAATTCTTACACTTCATTAATGGCCTACTGCAATTCTATAAGCCTGTCCTTTTTCAGAATATCAAATAGATGTGATTAAAATGAGAGAAATTACATACAACTTTAAATGTACAGGGGAAAGAAAAAATCTGTAAGTGGAAAATGGATCTGTAGTTGGACAATACTCTTAATTGTTCCTATATATTACAAAGGTTAATGTCCAAGTTTAGAAATTGCAGTTTTAGGATAGTAAGAGGCTAGACATAACTTCTGTGCAATTTATTAGCAATTTATTAGAAGGTGTTTCAGGTAGCTGTACTTTGTGTACACAGTTACGGTACAGGTAAAACACCACAGAACTAATGTCAAATTATTCTTTCAGCTGGTGTGTTCTGTGCTATTGTGTCCCATCCGGCTGACTCTGTAGTGTCTGTGTTGAACAAAGAAAAGGGCAGTTCTGCTTCACAGGTTCTTCAGAGGCTTGGATTCAAAGGTACATCCTTTTTTTCATGTATTTTAGCTCAAGTTTTTGTGGCGTCTTGTGTTTTGGGGAGGACTTCTTTTTTTCCTGTTGTCTTACACCTCTCATGCTTTTTGTTTTGCTCTGCAGGTGTATGGAAGGGTCTGTTTGCTCGTATCATTATGATTGGTACCCTCACTGCACTACAGTGGTTCATCTATGATTCTGTGAAAGTTTATTTCAGACTTCCTCGTCCACCTCCACCAGAAATGCCAGAATCTCTGAAGAAGAAGCTTGGTCTAACTGAATAGACAACTCATGGACTGACTGTACTGGCCCTCCTAATGATGAGTTTTGTGAAACTTTTATATATTTGACTATGTAGAAACCAAACTATACAATATTATTATTGGCTGTGCCCTCATCTCACATGAGGGTTTAAATTCTACCACTGTCATTGCCTGAAATAAATGAGAAAGAGTGTTTAGTGTCTCTTTACTACTGCATCCGTAACCTCCATTTCGTCACAGCGAATACCTCAAATGCTCCTTCCCACCTCATCCCCCCCAGATAATAATAAAAATAATAATCTGCACTTCAGGAACTAGTAAATTGTGAAACAATTGTAACAGAAATAGGCTTTCACTGTTTCTGGAGAAGTGCCAAGAACCTGTCCTTGCAGAACTGCAGAAACTTGACTGCGGTTCTATGCACTTTGAGTCTGACATTGGATTTGGCTGTTACAATCTGCTGCTGTAGAAAGCTGAATGGTTGAGATGCGACTGAGTCTAACATGGCCTCCTGGTCATGGTATGGGTGTTCTCCATAGAGATAAAAGTAACCTTGTACGTAACAGAGCTGTTTCTGCTTTGGGGTGGTCATCCCAATATAACTAACCTATTCTAACTGATTTCTGCTTCTTTTGGCTTTGAACCACACCAAAGAACTCAGTGCTTTTGGTTGTACTGTGGAATTAAACTGTAGCTGCTACCTTAATAAAAGAAAAGCTGATATTAATAAAGATACCTGACCACTAAAAGCTTACTGCAGCTTTACAGGAAAATTACTTGCCTCTTTGCTGTATTCTACACTAACTTGCCAGCTTTTCCCTATACTGGGTACTCCTGGAGTATGATACTTTTTTTCTTAATATTTTTTTCCCCTCAGTTTCTCTCTAATGTGAAGTTTTGTTTGAACAATGTCCTAATGCAGTGCAAGAAGCCATACCAATATTTATTTTTTAGCCTTAACAGAAGGAAATCTAGGCTTCTAGGCATGAAGAGGAAACACTCATGCAATTTTCTGTTACGGCAGTGAATTTTTTCCAGTATTTTACAGAAAGGTGAGCAATGCTGCCTTTTGCCTTGTGGCTATTCAAAACCACACAGTTGATAATCACATGGAGAAAAATCCAGGAAATGCCTAATAGTGTATAATGGGTTCACCGTATCTAGTGCTACTTTGTTTGCTTAGTAGAGCTGGAGCTCAAGGTTATTTTGTGCAAAACTGTTTGGATATGCTGCCTTTCAGCATGTGAGCTGACAATACTGAACTTGGCATTCATGTATGTTGCACTTCTGCTGCTTCGTGTGTCCTTCAGATTCAAAAGGGCAATTAAAACAGGTGACAGTGGAGTTCTGTAAGTACTGACCATTGCACCTAGCTGGAGTATGGTGTTCCTGCTACTGTTTTTACATAGTGTTGAGCTTCTTACCCTCTGGGGAAACCCTTCAACTTCCAAGATTTTGAATGGTTAATGCTAAACAAGCAAGTTGAGCCTTATTTTGAATTGCTACCTTTCAAAATATTGAATAAAGCCTAAAACTGCTCTATTTCCTTGTCACCATAACACTAGACACATTATTAGAGTGGTTGGTATCTAACTGCATTAAAGAGCAAAGGCAAATCCTCTAAATCTAAATTAACCATTTGTATAAGAACTTTGGTGCTGAATTAAATGTATTTCCTGACACAAGTACGTACATCTCATAGCCCCATTGAGAGTGGGAAGCTTTGAAGTTAGGAGCATTTAATAATTCATTACATAAAAGCTTCTTTGGAGAAGAGTGTTAACTATGACTTGACCTTGCATCAATCACGCCCGCTGATACTAAATCAGCTTTTGAAGTTAACTTTTGTATGTAGTTCAGCATGGTAGAAAAAAAACAGTATTGCTTTTGTGCATTGAATATCAGAGTTTCTTTAAAGGCACTTTTTATTCTGGGAGCCTTTATTTTTCTGCTGGAGAACATCTCAAGTTTCTTCTAATCCTGGGAAAGTGAAGTACCTCTTGTCAAATTTTAAGGCTGGCAGAGAAGCAAGATGAACTTGGCTCATGCAGTTGTGGTAGTCTGAATGTCAGGTAATTCAATGATAATCTACATGTCTCAAGACTGTCATTCTGGAGCAAAACTGCAGTTTTTCTCTAGAATTGTGTCTCTTGTGCAGCCATTTTAAATATAGTAATGTGCAGTAAATAGGAATTGGAGAATCTGAAATCCATTTACTTGTTGCTTGAGGATAGACCTGAAACTATCTCTTCAGAGATGCTCAGATAATTTTATCAAGGTGAGTGAGATAAGACTACAAGGGGCAGCTGGCTGTTCCCCTTCTGTAACTGAGAAAGGGAAAATAGTGCTACTTTTAATGCTGGGTTTCATGTAAAACACAGGAAGGAAAGAATTTCCTTGCAGCTGCTGACTTCATTAATGTTCAGCCATGGGCTTGTTCGAATGCTTGGGATGAAGGGGTTTAACATACACTTTATCACCTAGAGGGTCAACCCACTGGTATTTTAAATAAGCTTCAGTGGGAAAACTTAAGTATTAAAATGCGTTTAAAAGGTCAACTTCATAACTACTTTATACAAAATGCATGGTGTGTCTTCTGAAAGTTGAGCAGGTGGGGTGGAGTAGCGGTGGTGCTTTTGATGGATGTTGCAGGGGAAGTTCTGTATTGAGCACTCCATTTTGATTTTGGGAAACTCCAAAACAGTCACAAACACCCCAAAGTGCTTTGCAAAACATGGCTTATGTATATGCTGCTTATGTATATTGCTTCATGAAGGAGAAAACATCAAAACATTATTTCTTGATATTACTGGAGCTGAGATCACCTCTCTGGTTTAAAGCATACTGTCTGTATAAATTTGGAGTAACAACTCCATTCCCTGTGTCTGTATCAGGTTGTACTACAGATCAAATGTGCTGATACCTGCTGAAATGTTTGTTGCATATCATTTTAAAACAGGCTGTAATAAGACAAATAGTTGTAATTCACATTTCTACACAGAAATTATGTAGTTCACAGTGAAAACAATAAACATCCTGCTTTTTATAGCAAAAAGAGTACCTCGCATAGCTAAGTTTAGTAGCTATATGGCCTTGTTACAGAATATTATTTCTATAACTGAGTGATGTGGGAGGAGAATGTTGCTAGCAGAAACTTCTTGGCTGAGCTGATGTTCTGGTGTTTAAAAGTTGATTTGAATGCGTTTGGATTACTTTGCTCATGTCATTTTTCAGCACTGATCACCTGATTGCTGCTGCTAGGGTGATTGTTTCATTTGTTACCCTTGTGAGTTGTTGGCAAGGCTGTTACTGGCTAGTTCTATACCTGCATACCAAGTTAAAAGCAAAAGATGTCCTGAGTATCACAACAGGTTTGGCTGCATGGGATGAAACATTTTGTCATAGCTGTAATTTTCATTATTGTATGAATCTTTTAATCACTTAATAAAATTGTATTTTATTAATCACTTAATAAAATTTCACCCCTAGAAATGAACTAAGTTAGGGGTTGCAGCTTTACTGAGCTGATACTCTTTCCCACCACTGACAATACCAACCTAAGGAGGCAAGGTGAACAGCCTGCTTTAAATGTAATAGTAAACCACCTACCACTCTGCCTCATCTTTTCTGCCGTAGAAAGAGCTTTGCCTTTGTAATTATACAGGTCTAAGGACAAAGCTACTCAAAACCTTACTTTTTAGTACAGTGGAGGTGTGTGTTTGAAGGGTAAATGGAGTTTTATAATACCTGTGCAGATTATAGGGAATTGCTAGTCACCTGCCTTCTGAGAATAGTAGTGAGGAATGGTTGTGGCTTCTGTACAATTCGGAGTCTAGTAGCTGCAAGATGCTCATGTATGACCAACTGGTGAGAAGTTACAAAGGCTGTACTGTGTGTTTGTACTTACTGATACAATTTAATTTATAGGGATTTTCTAAATTGCTGTACCTCTCCTAATTGTTTGTTATAATTACTTTTATTCCTGTTCAATCTGCCTTTCTCCCTTTTCTCTGCTAAATCCATTCCCGTTATCTTGTTACTTCAGTCTACAGTCTACCGCATTTTCAAGTGTCTCAGATCTCTTAAACTCTTGCTCTTCACCACAGGAACACTCGCTGTTGCTCAGGTCAGTCTAACCTTTTGGGACTTAAGTAGCTTCTCTTCGTTAATTCTGCTGCTCACTGTAGTATTTTGTAGGCTAAGAAACAGTGAAGCATTAATACTATTAGGATTCCTGAACAGAATCCTTAACAGTGGGAAAAAGCCATTAGCAGGTCTTTCAAAGCATCCTCCCCAAAAAATTGCATTTTAAAGGTGTAACAGAGGATAACTTAAATTGCTACTGCAGTTTGTCTAACTCCATATGGAAACCACATTTGTATTCCTTCCTTTGGAGCAGGAAAGGGAAGCTGAAGATTTGTTGCTTTTGGGCCCTGCTTTCTTCATGAAAGAAAGCTCTTTAAGAACAAGATTTTATGCTTTTACATTATTTTATTGTACAAAACAAGCATTTTATTAAATGTAGCACCTGACACCCTTCAGAAAGACAATTACATGTATGGAGACATGTTTTTTTTTTTTGCTCACATTACAATTTATCCCTTGAAATCAGTATGACTTTGCCCTTTTCAGAGGAAGAGGACAAATCTCTAGCTCAGTTTAGGCGGGCTTCTAAATGAAGCCTTTAAACACTGCCTTCCTTCCGGGTACTACACATGAGGGAGCTAACACTCCTCAAACTGCTGTTCTTTAGGCAGCAGTATTTCAGTGATCAATTCATGCCTGAAAGGTTGGTTATTTCATCTTTTACAACTTTGATCTCTGTTTGAAATCTTGTTAGATTGGCCAATTTCTCGTTCAGTAAAGCAATTTCCTTCTCCCGCTTTAATACATCCTCCACTAATTTTCCTATTCTCAGCGTTAGGTCATTTATGAACTGCTCCAAGATAGGAAAATCCTTTTTAAGTTTGTACATCTTGGGTTTTAAATCATTTGCAAAAGTAACTGTCTTCAGAACTTTTGCTCTGTCACCTTCAAGATTCAGAAGTCTATCAGAATGCTTGTTAAAATCACTCCTTAACTCAGCCAGCGCTGTCTGAATTTGGTCAATTTTTCTTGCGTTACTGGATGCCAAGCTTTGTAGTTTTGTACTTCGGTCAATGCTACTACTAAGCAGGTCAGCTATGTTCTTTACTGTCTTCTTTTCATCTTTTTCTACTTTATCTTGTAGTGTTTGCAAAGATTCTGTCAGTGCAGTCGTATCTGAAACTAGGCCTGAAATGCGCCTTATGTCAGTTTTTACTGCCACAATGGTCAAAGTTAGGTTTTTTGCTACAGAAGCTGCATTCTGTTCAACACTTGAAACAGCATGAAAAAGGGCTGTTAAATTCTTCTGCAGTTCTTCTTGTTTTTTAATTATGCTATTACACCACACTTTCATTGTATAAATATCTTCCTGCAGATGTTCAATGTGAGAAATTACTTGAAGATCTTCCAGGTGTTCCATTAGGTTCCAAGTCTTTTCACACTAAAGGAATACAAACAAAAATATTTTACAAGATCTATAGCTTAAAATGTATCAAAATAAAAGCTGTATCTAATACAGTATCTTACTAATCTGATATTGAAACCGAATGCAAACCCTTGTCTGTGGAAAGAAACTTCTGTTGCAACACGAAAATGTTGTTTTTTTTCAGTATACCTAACACCTGCATGTTATTTTTCTATTACATCAACCATTAGAGGAAGGCACTATATGACTTTGCAGCATGACCTCTGAAACTACAGATCATCAAATGCAATCTTCTGAAATCTTCAGAAATCTTTTGTATTAAGCCTGTGACAGCTGTGATCTAGAAAGATATGCACAGATAGTTTAGAAACATTTTAGAAAGATGAACACTTTAAAGTTCTTTTATCCAAAAATCGTGGACCATAATTAACTGATGTGGATTTATTTTGGTAATTATTATATGTATTTTGAACGTGGCGGTCAGAGAAGGAAAAGCTGAAGGAATTAGGCATCATTCTCTGTTGTCCAAAATAAAGACATAAAAATACTTCATAGAAAAACCCTCCATAAAAGCAGTGATAATGAGGAGATACTCATGCTACAGGGGGATTTTTAGCAGCATTTGTTACTTCACTTATTTGTGCTTGGGTTTCAAATTTGAGAGGAAGAAAGGAAAATACCCGAGTGGCACACTCCTGTTCACTTCTCAGTAAGTCTGTAGAATTTGGAAAAGAAACAATTTATTTTGCATTATATTATGCACAAGGACAGGGTGAGTAACTGGCAATACATTTTATTTGAATATGACTGTAAATACATACAAATTTGTACATAAGTAATAAGCATGTGAAACTGACAGACTTTCTAACATAGAGAAGTGCTGGCTTAACAGTCTCTTGAGTGGGCACCATTAACTGTAGTGAAGATTTCAACAGAGTTCTAGATAGATGAATGTACAAAGCCAGAATAATTTAATTTTAGCCTAATTAAGTCAAATGCTGTGGGTTCATACTGTCTGCTATGCAGTCTACTTTCCTGAGTTCAGAAGCAGGAAATTATCAAGCCAGACAGCTGTAGACGCGAGTTTAGGGTGGTCTTGAGATCCAAGTTTCAGTGAACAGCTATCAGGCACAGTAGGTAGTACTGCATCCTGTGTAAGTAGATGTAATAGATCTATGGATAAATTAGATACTCCCAGCCCCCAAATACATAATTCCATGGCTTTCATTAACTGCTCCTGCAGCCCTAGATTCACCAAACTTCCAGAACCAAAGTCACTGATATTGTTGAGGTTTTTTTCCCCTTTGAAATGCAAAGCAATACCAGACATGTCACATAATGTCTAACAGAGAACATTCTGCGAAAGTTAAAACTTGTTTCTAACAGCATCAGAAAAACCAAACTAACTCACAAATACGAAACAAGCAAGCAAAAAAAAAAAACTCCAACAAACTCAGTGATGGATCACACCAAACTTTCAAATTAAATGCTGGAAGAACCACCTAACAGGAAGATCTGTAAATAAGAACTTCAGTTTATGTGTAGTCCAATGACTTCAGTGGCAGAACAAAACTATGCCAGTGATTTCAGGAAGTCTGAAAAAGATGGAAATGAGGTCCGAGGAGGGTATGTGCACAGGATGAAAGAAATTAATGTTAACACCAGCTGCTGTGTAACCCTGTGCTTATAAATACCAGTACAAGACAAGTTTCTGTGTAAGGGGTACTCGCTTTCTATCACACTGTTGTATCTAAGCTGGAGAAGTTAGAAATGTACTTGGTCCGTTCCTCTACGTAATAAAGAATGTGGATCGCAGTAACAACTCTGACATTGAGAAGTCTGTATTGTAAGCACAAAACCATTATGGCATATAATATGTTAAAAGCAAAGTACATGTATATCTGACTAGAAATAAGAATGTAATTGTTCATGGTAATATAACTGTCCATGGAATATAATACAAAAAGTAACAATATAAAAAGCACTGAAAATTGTAATCTGATGTCTGCAGTTTTGACTTATTCCCCCCCCTTTTTCGCTAAATATTTTGCTTCTAATTCCTTTCTAATAAAAATAAACTTTTAATAAATAAGCTAAAATAATCCTTAAGATGATACTCCTTTCTCCTTAAAAAAATATTGCTTGCTCTTTAGCCTCTTTATAAAAAGTTTGCCTTTCAATCTAATCTAATGCCTATTTAAATTAATTACAATATTTCACCTATCCTTAACATATGTTGGAGTCACATTATTTATTATAAAGTGCTTTTTCAGCAATGAAAGCTGTACGTCCCAATTCACTTATCCCCATTCTGGCCATTTTCTAAGTTACAGCTTTCCAAAGGTATTTCTTTTGAAGATACTTCCATGTCATGCATGACTTCTTCTAGACCCAGTATTTTACCCTGCATTTTCTCTATACTGTCATTGTACTGTATGCCTTCAAGAACGTTTTGCATGGCCACTGTATCAGAAATGGATTTCAACATATCCTTTTCCACAGTATATAGCTGTGTTGTCAAGTCCTGTATCTTTTTCTCCATACTTATCAATTCACTTGATAATTTAAGAATAGAGTGAATAGCATTTTCAATTGCTGGCAAATGGGTCTTGCACTCCTCAATTTTAGGTTCATAGTTCACAACTTTCTGACACAGGTCTCTGCCTTTGGCTGCCAGACTATTCTGTTGTTGTTCTAACTTTTCAACTGCCTCTGCATCCAAGTCCAACTTTTGTTCAACTCTAGAGAAGTCATCATCTTCTTGCCTTTTTACTGTTTTTATGTTTCTGGCTGTACCATCTTCCAGGTCTCTTGCTCTTTCCAAAAGTGATTTAATTCTTTGGTCAACTTCATTAATTTGGAAAGTAACTCCTGTATGTATGGATTTCACTTCTGATTTTAAGCCACTGGTGCTAGTGTTCATTTCATTCAAGCTGCTTCTCCAGGAATTTGTAACATTTTGGAACTTCTCATTAATGTTCTGCAGCTTCAGAGAGAGAGTCTGCTCATTGTTCTGAATATCATTTGTGATGTTATGAAGAGTAGACACCTCCTGCTCAAATTCAGTCATCACAGAGACAGGCAGGGCAGCTGCTCGTAGGATACTTTCAGAAGACTCAAGCTGCATTTGTAACACAAAACAATGTCCATGTCTATTTCACGAAAGTAAGATAGAAAACCATGTGCATTTATTTAACAGAGAATAAAGACCCTTAGAAGCCACGTTGTTACAAAGCTCCTATGTGATTTGTTTTCATGCTTCAATCTTAAAATATTAATCTTGCATGAAGAAGTCACAGAAAAGTGTATATTTGTTGTTGAATTTCTATAAAATACACACCATTTTCTTCATTGTCAATCCCTTATTTTCCATGCATTTTCTCTGTTACATTTTTGTAAATTATATCACATTATGTAAATCCCACGCAACGTCTTGCAATGCGTAGTATATAAATAACTAGATCACATCATGTACAAATGACATCATTACAAACTCAGTACTAGAACAACTTCACTCGTGTAAGTTATGCTGTTGTCCCATCATTATCTGCAAAAGTCAGCAACAAGCCCAGGTTTTCCACTTGATAATGTCACAAGCAGATAAGAAAATAAAATAGAAATGCAAATTATTTCTATCACTTCATTATATCTTCATGTTATTATGAAGGTCTACTACATAAAAATTCCTATGCATTTTCTTTAAAACTGTATCTTAGAATTATACACAGAACAGTACTGGTAGAATGAAGTATGTGCATACATGAAGTTTTTGAAAACAGTTTAGTGTCTAAAAAGTAATACTGAGATACAACCACTATATTCACATACTTGAACAGTGGTATGGATTGACACATTTAGTCACATGAAATATTCTCCAAGGCCTATTCACAGGTAAGTAGAATACATTATGAAAATTTATTTAAAGACAGTCAGTTAAGTTTACCTAAATGACAAAAAAAGTAAAACAATGGCATATAATCACCAGAGGTTATCCAATTAAGATGTTAAATGCTTACCTTTTCAGAAATTAAGTTGACTTTATTTTCCACATCCAGGAATTTTTCTGCTTCTTTCTGTAAGAAATTATACTTTTTTTCCATACCAGCAAGTTGACCTGACTGCTGAAACAGGAGCCTGCAAAGTCCAAATAAATGAACAGTAAACAGAGTTACAGAACTATTATATATAAAGTGTTCTAAGACCTGATTTATAGCAATCTGTTACTGCAGGGATTTGTGTTCACAGAATTTGCCAGACCAATACATGAGAGAAAAAAACAAACCAAACTAGGATTTAATGAAGTTGATCTGTCTTCAGACTGAAGTTATATATATATATATACACACATATATATACACATATATATACACACACACAACCCCCCCTAAAGAGGTAGACAAATAAGGCAACAGCCATAGATGTGATTTGTTCTTATAATGTATGCCATTCAGACAGGAAGAACATCCGATAAGACCGCTGACATAGGGAGGGCGTTACATGCTTGTAATGCATCATCTTGCAACATGTGTTACTGATAAAGTACTATTTAGTCTAATCTAACATAGATATACAAAAAGTTAATTTGGACTTTCTTGCAAAGCATCATAAAATCATTCACAGAAGCCTTTGGATTTAGAAAGGCTGGTTAACTTTAATGTTGTTTAACAGCAACCATCCAAGACCATAAGGTGCACTGCAGCAAAGCTTGTATAGCTATTGTTATGATGATGCTAGCTTTGAAGACAGCAAAGATCTCAATACTGTATTTTATATACATTCTAGATACAGCTTAGAAAGCTCCTAAGTTCATGAAAGTAAATGAAAGTACTTTGTCCAGTTAAAAAAAGTGAGACAACAAGCTAAAGCCCTGAATTTTGCTAGAGTGTTGTTAATCCCAAACCAAGGTTTATTGTAGACTATGAAGGGGTCCTCACAGTCATAAGAATAATTTTACCTAGAATAATAGAGTTAATTTAAAATACCTGTACTTTTGTAAATCAATATTAGTATACTGAATAGCAATTAGAAGTTTCAAAAGATCTACAATATTCTATATAGATTAAGTCAGTAAAAGCTAAAACATAAACAATACATAGTGTCCTGCGTTCAGCAGTAGCAGTCATTTTTCTCCTCCTTAGTAGCTGGTACAGTGCTGTGTTTTTGACTTTCAGCCTGGGAACTGCACTGATAACACCAGTGTTTTCAGTTACTGCTTGGTAATGTTTTGGTCTCACCAAGGACTTTCTGAGTCTTATACTCTGCCAGGGAGGAGGGGAAGCCAGGAAGAAACAGAAACAGGACACCTGACCCAAACTGACCAAAGAGGTATTCCATACTACAGCATGTCATGCCCAGGATGTAAAAACTAAGGGCAGAAACCCAGAAGGGTGGGGGTTCCCTGCTGGGTCAGGCTGGGTATCGGGTGGTGAGAAGTTACATTCTCTTCCCTTGTATTTCTCTTGTCATTATTATTATTGGTGGTAGCAGTAGTGGTTTGTACAATAGCTTAATTATGAAACTGTTCTTATCTCAACCTGTAGGAGTTGCATTCTTTTGATTCTCCTTCCCACCCCTCCTAGAATGGGCGGAAGAAAGAGGGGGGAGTGAGCAAACTGCATGGCTGCGAGGCTTAAACCACGACACATAGTTAGATGCATGCAAACTACATATAAGCAGAAAAAAATAACAACAAATTTTAGATGTCAATCTGAAAATTAAGATAAAGTGTAATTTCTTGCGCTAGAGTTCTGAGAATTTCATCAGTTCTGTATGAAGCTTTGGTTCTGATAGAACTAAGATACTGATAAGACCTTCTAAAATATCCTTTACAAAGATATTTGACCTTTAGTTGAAAACTCCACCTGATGAACAATTTACCATCCTGCTGAGCAAATTACTTACATAAAACTCCACTTCACTTCCACTGTTAAATTATTTATTACCTGCTAAATGAGTCTTGTTGAACTTATTGTCAAATTAAGTTGCTCTTCACAGTTAGATGTAGTCTCCAAAGCAGGTATTTACAATTCATGAGCAAGGCAACTTTTAAACTTTCAAGATGATGGAACAAATTGAGCTTATATACTTTCTTACTGATGCTTCCACACTTGGGAATATTGCCACTCCTTCCTTGATCTTTCTAACTTTAAGAAATGTTACTAATTATATTGCCCATGATTTAACAGTATGGAATACAAAAGAAAGCATTAAAATCCAGGTTAGAAGGTTACCTACCAGGTCAGCACCAGGCAGACAGCAAGGGAAATCATAGTCAAGCTTGTCCGTGAGTCCATCCAAAAGGAACTCCTATTATTGCTGGTCCTGGGACTTACCAGCTTCCCACAGTTACTTTGCGTCTCAACCTTTTGTGGCCCTTCATTCATCTTGGATGAAGAAATACTTTTTTTCCTCTGCTTAACATCGGACATTTTGTGCTTTAAAACAAGCAGAAGCAAAAGGGTTCTAGGGAAAAAGCAAAACCAAAAAAGGACTACTTACTTCTAAATATCCTCAAATATAACCTTTTGCCCTTTAGTTACAGAAACACACCCCAAAAAAGTGTTTCCTGCAGTGTTACTACATTTTCTAGTTATATGAACTTTTATGAAGTGCCATAATACTTTCACAAGACACCGTGGAAATGTTCTCTATACTACAGAGCACCATTTCCGTATTTTCTCAAACTAAGCTGACTTGTCAAACTTTAGCTATTTTTACTTTTACAGAAATAGATCTTGAAGATGGCTTACTGTACAACAGGTGACATATTTAAAATCACAAGGACTGAAAGCATATTTATTTTTATAGTTGATTACTGTCACAATTTCATCACTATTTCATCAGCAATTTCACTATCCTGTTTTACTTGTAATTTTTTGTAAATTATTATCTACTCCACTTTAAATGGAAAATGAACTTTCTCATTTTAAAAAATGGAACTGCAAATCAAGCTTTAACTTAAAAATCTGTTGCAATGATTTCATGCCATCTGTAAAGTCACAGACTTCAGTTAACAGAAAAATACAGAAGGTTAATGAAACACTACATCCAGGTAAAAGGAAAGCCATAATTTCATCTTTGAAGGTCTGAACAGAATTCAAGCAATATGAATCCCCAGTTTCAAACAGCACGCAATCTCATGTTCTAATCAACCAAGTGGAAGGAGACGCTGGAAATTTTAAGTCTTAACTCTTCCACCATGATGCTCAAAACAGATCACAGCCTTGGTGGATTCAGTTTAGCACAATTTGAGATAAAAACGTTGTGCTTCTTTCTGCTACCATTTTTTCACTTGTCAAAACGCAACTATTTAAACATTAGAGATACTTACATAATGGCACACACACGTAAAAGGCGTTGTTTAAAATCTAATCTGTCACAGGGGCACGAAGCTTAGAGCTGTTTGTAAGTCACAGTACTAGGAAGCATGCTTTGAGCGTGAAGTGTAGGAAATAAACTACCTCTGGCTTCCTCCTTTCCCCCGCCCCCCAAAAAACACTAACAAAACAAACAAGCAAAAACCTTGGTTTATAACTTTCAAAACATCTTTGGGATTGACAGCACGTATTGCGAAATTATAATTTAAGAGATATCTGAATGGTAGGTAGGTAGGTTAAGAGTTTAATACAGGAGCAACACATCAGCCTTAAAAAGACAACTTCAGAGCGCAGCCCCGGGAAGTGGGGCCAAGGTCCCCACAGACGCTCCCGAGCCTGCCATACCCTTCCTTCCCTACCTGTGTCAGGCCCAGGGTACCGAAAGAGACCGACTGTCGCTTACCCTCCACCCCAGGAAACTCCCACAGCCCAGAAGCAGGCTTGCAGGCCACCACCCAGCCCCGCTGCCACCCTTCTCCCCATGGCGCCATAGCCTTGCAGCGCTTCGACCTGCCGTTCCTCTTCCCTCAGCAGACGGGCATCCCAGCCCACCGCCGCTACCCTCCGTACCCTGGAGGCCTCCTAAGGCCCCAGCTGCAGCGCGGAGGGGCGGGCGATCCGTTCTACCCTGCCGTGACCAAGTTCGCACGCCCCGGGGCTACACTTCTGTCCTGGGCCAAAGCCAGCCGCCTCACCAGCCACAGCCGTTAGGAACGGCCGCCAGCTGCCCCGCCACGTCAGGCGCGCTCCCGCTGTCAGCCAAAGCAGACGAAGCTCTGCGCCGGCGCGCCGAGCTTTGCCCCCTGCGACGCGAGGGCCGCGCTGCTGGCGGCCGCCGCGGAGGGGAGTGGGCCGAGTCGGCCCTTATCCCACCCCCGAGCCCGGAAGGAGGAAGTAGTTGGGGCGCTGCGATTCCTCAGTGGCTTGTCAGAGCTAGGCGAGGACTTGTTGCCGGCGGCTCTTGACGGTCGTGCTGCCCGCCAGGTGAGTCGGCGGGGAGGGAGGCTGGCGAGCAGAGCAGAGCAGACAGGGAGGGACAGTTTCTCCGCGGTGCCTTGAGGTTGACTCCATCCCGCGGACACGAGCTGTTATTCCCCTGATCCCGGGGGTAGGTTGTGGTAGAGGTGGGCAGAGCCCCCTTGGCCTGGAAGGGGTTTGGGTTTGGGCGCTCCGCTTTCTGTTTCGTTTTCCCTGCGGCTGGTAAAGCGAGGAGTGTCTGGGTCTGAGGTAAGCCTTTGTTTTCTGTTCGTGAGGTACTTTCGTTTTGTATTTGCCTCACTAGTGGCTTAATTATTATTTAGTTATTAATTTTTAACCTGGGCGTTTTTTCGACGGGGGAGCATCCCCGCTCCTGAGCGGTGCGGTGAGGTCAGGGGAGGGTATAGGACTTCCCTGATCACATCAATTTCAGTGAAAATAGGTTATTCTGTGAGTACAGCGAAAGACGCACTCTGGCTGCTCCAAAGGCAGCTGTTCTGCAACTATCCGGCTCCTTAAGGAAGGAGTGAAAAAGATGAGCGCTTCTGCAGGCAGCTTTGTAGTTGCTCCGTGGAGAAGTTTGCAATTGCCTATAGAGCCTTTGGTCATTGAATAGGATTGTGTGATTGGGGAGATCATTTGGGACTCACGGCTGATCACTTCTGGAAAACCCTGTGTGTAGAAGACAATAGTGTTCTCTTGTTTTCAGGCACTTTTGGTCTTTAATGACAGAGAGGAAGTTATACATCAAATGATGGCAAGGAGGTTATAGCTCAGTTGCTGGTGGTGTTGAGTGCTCAGTCTTCCATCATGTGTCAAAATCTGAGTGTACCTGTATGAAGTCCTGAACTTGGAGACGACATCAAGTTTATCTCACGGGATTTGGTGCACTGGAATTTTACTTTCTGTTGTTCTGCCCAGTGATGTCAGCCATGAGACCAGTCGTCTTTCTCATCCTGTTGTCCCACTCACATGATCCAAGGACTTCAAAAATCTGAGGGATGTAGTGGTGGGCAGAAAATTTTTTTCATGGAGACATTTAGGAAGTTCCTAGAATACTAGACTTGCCTAGACTTGATTCTTCAGTTCTGCAAGTGTTCGTAAACATAAATTAATAGAAATGTGGAGAACGACTCAGATTTTCTTCTTTTCTACAGAATTAGTAGTACATATCTGCTTTTTTAATGAGAACTTCCATTCATGTAGTGAGCACAAAAGTTTTACTATAAGTGTAATAATTGTTAAAGATTGAAATTCTTTTTATACCCACTTTATATGCCTCCAAATGGAGTAATCGGAGAAATAATGTAGCCAGATAAATTATAGCAACACTCAGCTGTATAGTTTTATTAAACATGATAGCATATGGCATCTAAACAGTGTTTCAGGAATACTGTTAATGTTCACAGTAGCTTTGAACTATTACAACCTATTAATACACCTTTTTTATTCTGTTGAAAAAAAAATATTAGATTTCCCCAGTGTTTTCACAGTGCTACTGTAATGTCTAGCTGAACTAAACTAGTGAGTCATAAACAGTATAACTAAATTCATATAATGGGTAAGAAAATCTCTTTATTAAGGCAGAAGGTAAAAAAAACAACTAAATTTTTTAGCTTTCTGAAGTTTGTAGTATGAGCTTGCCTGAAGATTCACTCTTCCACTAATGCAGATGCTGTGCTACTTTTTCTGAGTTCAAAACAAGAATTCATAAGCTATTTTAAAACTTTTTTCTTTGTACTTGTAAGTTATGCTCTAGTTCCAACTTGACTTCCCCCCCTTCTCTTTTTCACACTGAAGAAATATGGATGTCAGGAGTAGGAATTATTTACTTATGAATCGCCAAGCATTGGAAAAAGACATCAAGACTTCCTATATTATGGATCGTATGATTTCTGATGAAGTGCTAACATTACAGGAAGAGGAGAGAGTAAAACAGCAGGTATAACTGTCTCTCACTGTTTTTTATCTTCCTAGTCTATTTACATGTTCTATAATTGTTTTAAAAATAGTAATTTCTGTCTGTCTCATTT
>JASSUY010029897.1:0-45859 GCA_032466535.1 Forpus xanthops
GCTAAAAATCCAAAACACAGTGCTACACCAGCTACTGCTTAAAGAAAAATGACTGCTGCTGCTGAACCCATGACAGAACCCCACCACACCTAGGAATTAGTAAGACTATTGCTATAGACTATATAAGAATATTAACTTCTGCTTCCTCCAGTCTCTTTAAGAGCATCCTTTTATCTGCAGCTGACACTAATATGCCATCTACATTTATGCAACTGCCTTATGATTTCTTTATGTTTGAATTCTCATGCATCCATTGGACCACAGTATGCAGGAAAATATTCCCAGTAATTTTAAGGCATTATCATCTTGCCAAACTGTTTCTCACATTTCTAGTTATATTGATTCAAGAGGACACTTTGAGTAATACATCTTTGTCATAGTGAATAATGCCCATATAATGACAAATCTTCAGGAATTAAAAAAAAAAAAGGATGATTTTTTTAATGTGGGTCAGTGGAATTAATTCACCATAAATATACTCAGACTTCAGAAACTAACAATGTGTTTTTAAAGCCACCATAACTGTATAAAGCTTACTGCGTCTCCTTCTCTGTTTTTAAATAGATTTTATGACAGAGCCATTGGCGCTATTAACCATGTGGTTTTTTTCAAATGAAATAAAAGACTTATTTGTTTTGGTTTTTTTTTTTTTTTTTTTTTTTTTAAGGAAAGTATTGCATCAGAAGGATTCATTTAAATACGTTCGTTGGCTTCAGGCTCTCACCACAATTCATTCGTTCTAATTTTCCCCTGGACTAGTTAAGGACACAATGTAGACGAAGGAGCAATGCAGAATGGCATTTTTAGGTCACTATATTTTGGCTGTAAACTGTAGTACTGCTCATAAATTTATTATTACTAAACAAAATACTTCATATTCAACATTGAAGTTTCACAGTCTTTAAAAAAAAAACTTTTGGCTGAATGCTGAGACTATTATGGCTCATTAAAGAGACTAGTTCTGCTGTAATTTAGTTATTTCTTCAAGATCCAAGGGTTATTATTAGACATGGAACAGATGAGTAAAGGATGGCTCTTTTTAAAGGGATGCAGTGAAGTAAAAATATTATTCTAAAAGAGGACCTCTGAACATCTTATCCATGCCACAAAACTGTTTTTGATCAGCAAGAAATTGATTTAAAAGCCCAGTCTAGCTTTTTTACATTATTTAATTCTTTTGAAATTTGAACTGGAGGGAATAAATGGAATAATGATTTAATCTAAATTAAGAAATTATTTTGAGTAAATAGTTAACTAACTAACCAAAAATACATTAGTTTTGGAAAGGAAGCAGAAAGTAATTGTGAATTCTCATCCAACTGAGTGAATATTTTTAATAAGAAAATAAAAGGTAAGAAATCAGAGAAAATTGAAATATTTGCTAAACCAAAAGAGCGCCAGGTTTTTGAATTTTTTTTTTTTTTTTTTTTTTTTTTAGGAATTTGAGATTAAAGGTTCTTTTTATTTTAGAAATAACATTTAGCTCACCTCAACTCAGGGTTTTTGCATTTTGATGTGCAAACTACACTTTCCAACTATCCTTTTGTGAGTCTGTAGGTACTAGCACAGTGCTGTGAAATTTGAGTCATTAGTGATACAGAAAAATGTTTCAGTAAAATCTGTTTTTCTTCTTACTTAAATTCAAGAAATCTTCCTGTCAGGCTCTTGGGTTCTTATAAACATAAGTTAATACAGTCTACTTTTTTTAGTGAGCTCATATGACAGGGAATCTTGAAGATAAAGACAAAGGCCAAACATAACTTCTGAACAATTTCCAGAACTACAGAAGAGATTTTTAATGTGATAAAGTATAATGCCTATGTCTCACTCCTTATTTTCAGTTTCTATTATGACTTTTGCAAATGCATAGACCCTGGAATATTTTTCAGCATGTTTAACTGTAGTAAATAACTAAACAAGCCAAATATCAACCTAGCCATGATTTCAAAGGTACGAGGAAATTAACTCATGGGAGCTGCAGTTACCCTGACGTGAATTAATGTAGTTACATGTTTGTAATAGCTGACTCAGAACTGGAACATCTGCCTGGTATTCTCAGTGGGCATTTCCCACTGCAGAGGCTCTAGATATACCATTTATTATATGCTGTTCCTTGCTTGTTCAAAATATTTGTCCCCCCTGTTCTCTCTCATCTATTAAAAAACAAACAAAACACAACCCACAAAAACCACACATGCAAAAAAAAGGCACAAACCCTTATCCCTTCAGAGGATGCAGGGCCACCTTCTGCATCACTCACAAGAGCCCAAGCACAGAATAAGTACTGAATCCAGCTACTTTGGAGGGGAAAAGCCATTTCCCTGTCAGAGCATTCCCAGAGCCACAGTTCACATGCCAGCAGAATACCAGTGAGGCTCCCATGTTTACAGGAAAGAGAAGTGGGAGCAAGCATGATGAAGCAGCAAAACTTGTATAGTTTTCAACTCTTACAGCCACGTATATAGAATCATCTTAGGGCCTTATTTGATGCAGGGTGATTACAACTTTACCGCAGCTGATCCCTCTGATAGAGTACCCTAGTGGTCAGCTGGGCCCTTTACTTCCAAAATGCAACCAGATCCCTCTTCAGAAGTGACAAATTTGTATTGGGAAGAGTGCATGTTACCTAGGCACTGTGTTTTCTAAACTTAATTATCCACATGAGTAAAAAGCTGTAGTTTTATGAAATTATGAAAATCATCTGTTCTTGCCAAGTATTATAAAGAGGGCCCCTTGAGATGCAGCTAGAAATTAAAGCTTATCTATAATCATTTTCAGGATGCTTTCTAGTTCTGAACACATGGATAGTAACAAAAAAGGTATTGTTTTTTGTTGTTTGCCCACCATTTTGTTTCCACTTAAGAAAAATCTGCAATAAACCTCTGAGCAATAATTGAATTTGAATCACTTTTGTTTTTTTCCTTACTTTTTTCTTTTTTTTTTTTATATTGCCAGTCTGCAGTTGAACTTGCTGAACCTGCAGATCTTCCCTTCCCTGTTCTGCTGGAAGAAGGCAGACCCTCGGCTATCTATTCGTCATTCATAAAATCACCAACAGCTACAGAGACGGGATCTAAGGTAGAGAGTTTTGTTTGGTTTGTGGGAGCTTTGCTTAATAGTTTTCAATGAGTCTCCTACCTCATTATTTCTCACTGGAGCCCAGACACTAATGACATCTACTCTCAAGAGTATAGCATGCATTATCTCCTAAGATTGAATGAAATTACTTTTAATGCATTAATCGGTTAGGAGAGGATGCTTATTTGAGTCAGCACCTCTGAGCTCTCCAGCCATGCAACTTTATAACCTCAGGATCTGCCTGCCCTGGGCAGTGACAGAGAGAAACTGATGGTCTCTATCAGAGCAGGAGTTCTCAAAACCGGGCGTCGTGTTGTTGCATGTCTTCAGGCTTGATACTCTTTGGTCTTGTAGGCAGCAGAATAATGTTATTCACGCATTTCTTGTGGCTGGTTGCTTATAGGGGTCTGATCAAGAGGAATCTGATCGAGGGGAAGAGCCCTGTCCAGAGGCAGAGTCCTTTGAGGTAGATGCTGTGGCTGGTGTCACTGCTGAAGATCAAAAGTCCACGGAGTACGAAACCTCAAATGAAATTATTGGCAACCTTGAGGTACTAACATTAGAAAGCTATTCACTGATTTTGCCTATGGTTAATTAGATAACTCAGCCTTAATGAATACAAACTGTATTCATGCTAAAGCTGGCAAAACGCACATCCATATGCTGTAAAAATGTGAATTAGCTTCTATAAATAACTCCTAGTTTAGTCAGCTTACATGTGATAGGATAAAAAATATAACAACATATATCTTCAGCATTACTATGTGTTAAGAAACATGGGCCAAATCCTGCACTCAGTGATGTCAGTGATAAAATTTCTCCTCAGCGGTTCAGGATCAGCTGCTGTGATGGAGCATATGCAATGCAATGGAGCAATGTGCGCTTAATATAAATTGTTAGATGCATCTATGTTACGTATCCTTCACCATGCGTAGGAAGTAACACATTTATGCTATTTCTAGACTTGATTTGGTAGGTGCACAACTATACGGGAGCTGCCTTAATGGAACTTATCAGGTGGCCCTGGTCTGCAAACCCTAAGGAGCCTGTGAGTTGGTTTTGCAAGGTTCATGAAATGGAAGGAAGTTACTGTCAGTGAATGGACTTGAATTTGTTGTAGGGTGACCTGCTTCTCTACGGGGAGGTCTGTAAATTGAAACATGTGGAAACCCAGCAGAGTAAATCATGGTTATTTTGCAAACTGCTCCCTCAAGCGTATGAAATTATTGAAAGCAAACCAGCTAGAACACAGTTCCACCAAGGAACCGGTGGAATTTTGTCTTACTTGCAACAAGCAGGCCGCATTAGCACTTCAAACTTTAGATACAGCGCACTGGACACTGTTGACGAAGCAGTTTATTAAATTATGAAATATTATTATTATCATTACTATAAAAAGTACTAAATTAGAATTTCCCGAGGTGAGTATCTCCAGAGAGGAGCCTTCGACCCCGGAGCCCGAGCTCTGAGCAGCCACAGCCACCGAAACCGCCCTCGGCCCCCGCCGGGCCTTGCCCCGCAGCGGGCAGCTCCGCTGACGCGCACCGGGACTCACAGGGGGCGGAGCCAGGAGGGACGGCACCGCCCTGAGCGGGGAAAACCCGCCACAGGGAGCGCGGGAGCTGCGCGTGGGGCGGCAGGCAGGGCGTGACGGGGCAGTTGGCACCGGCGGCGCGAGCCGGTGGCGAGCGAGATGAGGAGAGGTCGCCTCAGGGCCGAGGCGTGGCCTGGGAGGTCTGTCGGCACCAGGCGGAGCCGGTGGGAGAGGAGGGAGCGGTACAGACCTCGGAGTGTGGAGAGCACCTGCGCTGGTCTGGTGAGGGGAGGATGCGCGATGGGCAGGGGAAATCCTGCCTGACCAATTTGGGGGCTTTCTGTGATGGGGCTGCGGAACTGATGGACAGGGGTAGAGCAGTTGATGCCATCTACCTGGACTTGTGCAAACAGTTTGACGCTGTCTCACATGACATCCTCGTCTCTGAATTGGAGAGACATCAATTTGGTAGGTGGACCCCTTGGTGGGTAAAGAACTGGCTGGATGGCCGCACACAAACAGTTGTCGTCAATGGCTCAATGTCCAGCTGGAGACCAGTAATGAGTGGTGTCCCTCAGGGATCAGCGTTGCAACTGGTTTTCTTCAACATCTTTGTCAGTGATGTAGACAGTGGGATTGAGTGCTCCCTCAGCAAGTTTGTGGATGGTACCAAGCTGTGTGGTTTGGTTGATATGCTGGAGAGAAGGAATGCCATCCAAAGGGACCTTGGCATGTTTTTGAGGTGGGCTGATGCCAACCTGATGAAGTTTAACCAAGCCAAATGCAAGGTCCTACACCTGTGTTGAAGTAATCCCAGGCACAGCTACAGGTTGGACAGAGATGAGATTCAGAGCAGCCCTGTGGAGAAGGACTTAGGGGTGTTGGCCAATGAAAAAATGAACATGAGCTGGCAGTGTGTGCTTGCAGCCCAGAAAGCCAACCGTATCCTGGGCTGCATCAAAAGCAGTGTGACCAGCAGATCGAGGGAGGTGATCCTGCCCCTCTACTCTGCTCTCGTGAGACCTCACTTGGAATATTGTGTGCAGTTCTGGTGTCTTCAACATAAAAAGGCCATGGAACTGTTGGAACAAGTCCAGAGGAGGGCCATGAGATTGATAAGGGGACTGGAGCACCTCCCATATGAAGATAGGATGATAGAGTTGGGGCTGTTCAGCCTGGCGAAGAGAAGGCTGCGTGGAGACCTCATAGCAACCTTCCAGCATCTGAAGGGTGCCTATAGGAATGCTGGAGAGGGACTCTTCATTAGGGACTATAGTGATAGGACAGGGCTCAATGTGTTCAAACTTAACCAGGGGAAGTTTAGATTGGATATAAGGAAGAAATTCTTTACTGTAAGGGTGGTGAGGCACTGGAATTGGTTGCCCAGGGAAGTTGAGAATGCTCCATCGCTGCTGGTGTTCAAGGCCAGGTTGATCATAGCCTTGGGTGTCATGGTTTAGTGTGAGATGTCCCTGTCCATGGCAGGGGGGTTAGGACTGGATGATCTTAAGATCCTTTTTAACCCTAACTATTCTATGATTCTAAATAATATTACCTGAAAATAGTGTGATATTAATAATTGTTTTACATGGGTTGTGTATAATCGGGGAATATAAATTAGAATAATGGTGCCATCATTTGGTCTACCTATTTGGTTTTGTATTCCATTTCAACATGTCTTTAGAAACAGGAGGGAACCTTGCCTATGTTGTCTTGCTCCTATCCCTACCTACAGAAAAAATTATGTGCCTTGTTTTCACTTGACCTTGATTTCATTAGCTTCAGTGCTATGAGCTTTTTTCCTTTACAAAAACTGCACAGATGAGAAAAATGCCCCCCCTTCCTTTTTTTTTTTTGTTTTTAATTTTAGTATTTGAAAGTCTTCCACCAATGTATCTTTTTCACTGATTTCTCAGTTTCTTGAGCTTTGAGGTAATCTTATTAGTAGATTTTTTACCTGATCCATGGTCAGACTCACCATTCTGTTATTATGAGTAAACTGTGATTTCACAATCTGCATTATTTCTCGAGGGAACACAAGTCACCTGTTGCTCTAGTTGAGTATAGAAAATAACTTCTAGTCTGATGCCACAGTGCTGACACTCAGTAGTCACAAAGCAACCATAGTGAAGCATGGTGGAAGCTGATTTTCACTGAAGGTATAATTTGAGACAGAGGGATGTAAAAACTGGAGAAGGCAGCTGGATTGGGAGAGAATTGAAATGGAGGGTTAAGTGTTTCACAGCAAAGCAATAAAATATGCATGTAATGTGAAGGGATAGGGGCATATTTATTGGTACTTGAGGGTGGATTTAATATGGTGAAGGCCATTCCCAAAGATAAAAAGTTGAGGCAGAAATTCCAGTTTTTTTATGCTAATCTGAGCTACTGAGATCTTTGAAAATATTTTAGCTGTCGTGTGTTGATGGGTTGCAGTATAGCACTAGTAGGGATTTCTAGGACCAGCAAGCCAAAATGTTCCTAAAATGGCAAGTTACTGCAGACTTTTCTGGGCCAAATCAGTTCACTTTATCAAAATTACATGAAGCCCACTAAGAATGTAACTCGAAATTTTGGAAGTTTATGCCGAGTCTGTAAAGGACCTATGAGCCTGTTCCAGTTGTTCAAACAAAACCTTGTGACTCTTGGAAGGATTGTTATAATAGTCCTTCCATTTTTCACATATTTTTGCAGTGATGAATTCTGATATTGAGAAATATACATAAATTCCCCATAAAGGCCCAGTATTTGTGGCCTTTTTCCCAGTGATTCCACATGTCCAAATGCTGTAGAATTAAAGATTGCTACACGTTATCATTGCCAAAGATTTCACTAAAAAATGTCACAACCGTTGTACCGTCCTCTCAAATGTTACACTGTAAATTAAGCCCTCAATGTCTACAACAGTCTGGAGTTCCAGAATCAGATGCACATTCATAATTTTGTTTGTAATTCAGACAGACAAGCACATCACAAAAATATGGGGTTTTATTGTTAATTTTCAGTAATGCTTTGTAATTCCAGCAATGTTTCAATAAAATGTATTACATTAGAGAACAAACATCTGCGGCGAAGGAAAACAGTGGCAACAACCAAATCCCAAAGCAATTTTTCTGATTTGGTGCTTATTGGTAAAGGCTGTTTGAAAATACAGGCAAATTAGCCTATCTCCAAAAACAAGATTACATGAGAAATGGCTGTTCAGATCCCTTCCTGTTCATGGCAGTCATACCATGCAACAGAATTGTGCACAGTAATATGATAAAGTGTTATCACGTACGTACAGGCTGAAACACCGTTATGTCTGCAAAACAGGAAGGTGTGTAGGATAATGTCTGTCTTGCTGTGCTACAGTGTGTCAAAACCACAAAGACAATGTGCAGCCTAAGATAGCTCCATCATAACCAAGTTTTTTTCTTCTGATTTTCTTTACAGGCAGACATAAATGAAAAGCTGCAAATGCAAGAAGCAGCTTACACTTAGAGTACAGAAAAATTAAAAAGTCCTGAATAGCCAGATAAGAAAGGTGATACTGAATTTCAGTATTGGACACTAGGGGATGGCATGCACAGCAGACTGGCCCCCTGCGGGAAAGTAATTATTTTTGTATAAAGAAAAATGGCTCTGTTAACATTTAGCTACAAATAGTTCAGCCCAGTTCCTCAGATTTACTGTGTTATGCCAGTGGTGTTGTTTAGTTTAGACTTAAGTAGAAGATTATAAACAGAAGGATGTGTAATTAAAACATGTTGAAGTTCAGTTTATTTCTGAAAATAAGTCCTAATTTAACAGAAAAAAAAAATACTGTAGTTTCATTCTCTTTTCTTTTTTCCAGTTGTGAAATATAACTTTAACAGTTTCTGCTTTACACCTATGTTTTTAATGAAACCTTGCTAGAAGAAGAATTCATGGAGAGAAAATCTCATTTTTGAGGCACTGCAGCTATAATGAGTTAATTTAGTTAACATGTAATTACACTTTTCACTGTAGTTATTCATTAATAATATGTATGTTATTTCATTTTAAATTGCTTCTTAAGCTTTAAAACTAATTTAATATTTTACACGCCTTGTATTTCCACTATATTAAAATTGCGTAAATGAAGAGTTTGTGCTTTTACAGTCTTCCCAAGCAGAGTTCCTTTAGATTTCAGTGGAAAATTTTCTGGAATGCATGTAACCTTTCATCTGAGAATGCTTCTATGTTTTGTGAGACATTATAGAAATGTTTCAAACTCAAAAGGAGTCCAATCAAATAAATAACCTCAGAAGAACGGGTTTAACATTTATGTTTCAAAATTGTAGTCTGTATTAACTGTTGTGTCACAGATCTCTGTGCCCTAGAAAGCATGTTAAATACAAGTCATGCTTTCAAGCATAAAGGCTGGATTGGATTACATGTTTAGTGGAATATTTGAGAAAGTGTTTTATTTATTACTATTTCATATTTGTTTCTCACTAAGTAAATCAAGTTGGGTTTTGTTTCGCTACATCCCCATTTTTTGTGGTGATATTGAAAAAGTTTGCAAGCCTGATTCAGTCCAGTCAAAACAGAAAATAGCTTGAAACAGTTTTCCTAAAAGGTCTTTCTTGGCATTGCCTGACTTTCTGGGGCTGCTGCTGGCTGGTGCAGGGAAGGGGCACTGCCTCCATGCTCATCAGTGGGGAGCAGTCCCGCAGCTGAAGGCAAATTGCAGTAGCTGCTTCTGGGTACCAATACCCTGGGTGTGCTTGTTAGAGCTCAGGTCACACTGGGCGCAGAGCTCTTCTAAAGCAATGGTTTGATATTTTAAAGGGGCAGAGTATTTTACTTGGTCTCATGTGTTGAAAAAAATTCTTCCCCTAGTACGTGACTGGAAGAAGTAAAGCTCCGTAGCGGTTCACTTCCAAGTTTTCTTGATTGCTCTTTCCAGTACTGGCCAGCAAATTAGTGACAGCTTCCTTTCAGCTAGTAAAAGCTAACTGTTCTGCTTTGAACACTGAAGGAATCAATGCAGAATTATTAGTTTTACCTTTAAAAACTTTTTTTAATATTTAATTTTTTAAATTAGTTAACATTGCTGGTTATATTCTTTGTTGGTTTATTGCTTTGAATTTTTTTTTTTGCTATCAAAACTTTCTCAAATCAAAATGTCCTTTTTGTTACATAAAATTGGCTCCCAGCACATTATGCTAATGTCACAAGTTTTCCTGTTTTGAACTCAAAGGTGAGAACAGAGCTTCTGAAGAGAGCTGTCCGTATGGGGAAAAAAAAAGAGTACTTAAAATACTTTTTAGGGAAAATGTGTTATTGGCAACTCAGCATTGTTTAGCACTTCAGACTTTAATCTGAAGACTACATTCCTGCTGTAGCTTGAAGCAGAAAGGGACTAACTGTGATTTATGATAAGACCAGTGCTAAACAAAGGCTTTGCCCATATCTTTTCCTCCCTCTCCCAGATTTTGTAGAACCTCTGGGAAATTTTAAAGTGCTTTGAAGATGAGAAATTGTATATGAACATCAAGTATTGCTGCAATGATTTGTTAGCATTCAGTCTTAGTACATATGCATAACAGCTGAGGTATTGCAGAAATCCAAAGTGAAGTTCAAATCCCACAAACTGTATTTGTAACTATCTTCCTGCTGAACTAAATAATGTTACCAATAAAAAATAGCCCTAGGGATTTTTGGGGTGTGAGAGGGGAGGACAGTCAGGAAGCTGAAGGAGGGAAGATGAGTAAAAGGTAGACATAATATCTCTCTGAGAAGTCAGAGTGCGTGTTCTGACACAGCATATGAACATCAAATTGAAGAATCCTTTAATGTCTTCAGAATGTTAATATGAAATGCAAAACGTCATGCTTTGGATAGATGAGTAGGAACAAAATGTTCAGATGCAATATGGTGCATTAAGAACAGTCTCCATTCTGCATTCCTGGCTTTTCCATTGGTTTAAGGCAGGCTTGCTGTTCCTCAGGTCTCTCGCGTCATGTTGAGTTACTGCTATAGTCATCTCTAAAAATAATTATACTGTCATTCCTGGGACCTATAGTTGAGGCTTTGGTATGCCAATCTTTGATTTCTATTTTTTTCATTCTTCCTTTTTTTTTCCCCCAACACTGTTGCTGTAACATTTTTTTTACAATACACATATTTAATGTAGTTCCTAACATGTTCCCACCCTACAGAGCTTTCAATTGAAATCAGATCCTGTGGAAAGGAAGGAAAGAGGTATTATGATCTATCTTGTCTGCCAGAGAAGTGGTGGTTTATTCAGGGGTCAGAGGACATATTTTTTTTTCTGTGTAAGGAAGGTATAATATTATAATATTGATGCTTTTTGGCATCTTCATGGTAAAATCCTACTCTTCACTGGGATTTTATAATGAGACAGTGAACAACTAGTAATTATCCTCTAGCAAAAGAAAAGCTCTATTTTCAGGCAGTGCTCTCCTGCATTATACTGACAGCATGATGGAAGTTTAGAAGAGATAGAAAGCATTTTTTTCTAGAAAGAAGCTGGCTTTAAAAAAGATGGGAAAGGAGACAAAAAGAAAAGACAGTTTTTTTACCTGTTTCTTAGTGGTTTCCATGACCTTTTCTTCTCAAACCTTGCTTTTCCTCTTCTGTGCCAAAACTTGATTTGAATTTGAAAATTACCACATTGTTTCCTTCCTAAAATTGTAACTGGCATTCCTAGAAAATTTGCTTTCCCAAAAAAGCCGCTCTGCGTAGGCTTCAAATTCAGCTTTTCACAAGTGAGAAAAATACATTTTCTTCCATAACCTACACTGCCAACCTGACCACAAAATGCATGCAAAGTCAGAATTGCACCCTTTAAATCAGACTTTTAAGTGCACTCTACAGCTGACCCCCCAAACGCATTCATCCAGGTATACATATCATAGAATCATAGAAAGGTTTGAATTGGGAGGGACCTTAAAGATCATCTAGTTCCAAGCCCCCTGTCATCATCAGGGACACTTTCCACTAGACCAAGTTGTTCAAATCCCTGTTCAATCTGGCCTAAAACACTTTTAGCCATGGGGCAGCCACAATTTCTCCTGGCAACCTGTGCTAGCACCTCACCACCTTCACAGCGAAATTTTCTTTTTTAGTATCTAAATCTCCAAGAAAGTCCTCCAGAGCATAGGTTTGATCCTGCACTAACCTACAAGTGTGTGGAAGAGATCTGCTCAGAAGAAAGGGTGCCAACGTGGGCTTTACCCTCTCATCTGCTGCTTGCACATATTGGTGGTGGCCTGCGGATGTGACAGGTGAGATAGCAAGGCTGGTAAACTATTCATAGCTAGCATTTGCAGATTTATTTGTGTGAAAGGGATGTTTGCACCCACCAGTATGGCATGGGATGCAGCAGCGAGATACACTGCAGGTAACTGGACAATTAACGCCCTCACTTTCCCCTCCACTCTCCCTCATCTTAGGCTGGTGTTATACCTCCCCCTGCCACAACATGTAACTCCATAGTTCTTCTGTAGGCTGCAGTCTACGGAGGTAGTGTGTTCAAGGTGAAATCACCTCCACTTCTCTGCCATGGTTCACCAGGAAGTAACAGTAATGACAAAACATGCAAGGCAGCATTGCATGCCATGAGCAACTCAAAACTCAATGTAACATTTGAGGCCATTTTGTTGTGTCATTTTGGGTGTGCAGAGCAGGCATTGGGGTCCAGCAATTATGGGTTCAGATTGCATATATGTGACAAAAAAAAAAAAAAAGAAAATCAAAGGATAGTTGCCATGACTCATATAATTGAGTCTCATTCAGATGCAGAGCATTAAACAGAACTCAAAATCAGTAATACTGCAGAAAAAACAGAATGTAAAATATTTCCAGGGCAGAAACAACCTGACTTTTTACATAGTAGCACTTCTATAAAGCCTGTACTGTCACTAACGCAACAAAGACTGCATTAAACAAGAGGTTTTGTTCATGCTGAGTTCTGCACCCACAATGTTGCCTAGTCTTGCTAGCAGTTGTATGTATTTTGAATGTTTATGCAGATGCGTCAAAGAACAAAAAAAGAAAAAGTGAGTTGCTTACAAGCACCCTGGCCAAGGGGAGTTAGGGGGAAGTCTGATGGCCTAAGAGGAGGAAATTGCTCAGAGGGTACAAGAAAGAATGATCCATAAAAGCTATTCACCTAAAATGGGTATGGTACTCTGCTGAAAAAAGCTATTGGAGCTATATTAGTTTGGAATGCTGATATGGATGGTGATTCATGGTGGAAGCCTCTGCGGTGTGCTCTGAAGCACCATCTAGATAAGCCAGTTCTTCCAGTGAATGCAAAGAAGACTTCAGGATTTTGTCTTCCTCCCCTGAGTTGGTCTATGTGAATATTTAAGTTTTTATTTAGCTCTTTTTAACCCTTTCTGAAGATGTCTTATACAACATGTTCTTACAATTTGAATCTTACATCTCTTAAGCTCAAGATAAGACAATTTTTCTTTTCTACGCAGTCTATTCTTATGGTTGTATGTAAGTTATAGCATAAGAAATATGACTGGACAGAGCCTACGTCCCAAGATCTTTCTTTTAGCGTTGGCTAAGGGAGGTGCTTAGGGAAGAGTATAGGAATAGAGAACCCTAAGGGTGATTCACCACATGAAGGCATACACTTCCATTGATCAGTGCTTTAGAAACTTGTGGAGCCAGACTGTGCACCCAGACCCAACAGTGGTTTGAAATCAAAAGACACCTTCTCCATGAATTTGTCCTATTTTGAACTGAGTTGTACTCCGGGCCACCAGACTGTTCGATGGCAGAAAGTTACACACTTTAATACTGTGCTGTTGATGGACCCCAGCTGGAATGGATACAAGAGGCTGAAGATTCCTCATCTCCAAGGCTCTCAGGACCCTCCGTTTTATTGATAGCCTCTGTGTGTTGAGGTGTTCTAAGTGGTTAACCACAAAGATGCTGACCTCTCGTGTATACCAGGAGGAGCTGAGATCCAGGTAAGCAAAACTGTGTGTCATACCCTGCAACACTGAGCCTACATTTCTGCCACCTGCCCTGTTACTTTTTGTCATGTCATTTCGTGCCTTATCTAACTTACATTATAACGCTCCTGAGCAAAGATGCATCGTTCAACCTTTACCTGCATGTTGAGGGACACATGTGACCCTGCTTGAACAGAGAGACACTGATAAAGGGAGAAAAAATGACCGTCTTTGGTCTGTCAGGCAGACAGTGAATATTTTGCTATTGTAATCATCCTAGTAGCAAGTTTCTTTGGAGTGAAGTCATAAATTACCATGCAGCTCCAAGAGGAAAACTTTGCCGTTTGATTGTTTTCCAAAGAAATGTTCTCAATTCCTTTTCTGCCAAATTCATAATACAGATCATACTAACAAATTTTCCCAAGCTTTCTTGACCTCCTCCCTTCTTCACAGTAGTAAAAGAAACGTCACTTACCACAGAGAGATATTGAAGATTGCTAAATGTTGCTGATTTAGGAAGTGAGTGAATGAAACAAGCTTACAAAAATGTAGATACTACACTGCAGAAGGCAGATAGCTCCACTAATAGGAAAAATAGAGCTTGTGATATTTCTGCTATTTAACAGCAGGTTAGTAAAGTGCCTGCTAATGTACTGTTAGGTTGGGGATCTGCAGGCGTTCCCTCATGTCAAGGCTGGAGGCGTGCATATGGCACCAAGGAGCCCTAATTTGGGAGGATTTCTTTTTTTTTAGCTCATCCATTGCCTTACTCCAGCAAATCTGTGCCTGGTCTTACCCAAGTAAGACAAGGTAACAGTGATGTTCACTCTGTTGCTTTGAAAGGTGTTTTATTTTGATTGGAGTTCGGAGTTCTGAATGTTCAGTAGCATGGGTTCTTCTGCTACTAAATCATTTGTAGGCAGCTGAGTGAGCCTGCCACACCTCTAGCCTGAGTAAGGGGTTTGGGATTGTTTTTCTGAAAGAGCAAGGTGAGAGAAAGCCACCTCTCTACTGTGCTTCCCTGCTATTAGAGTCATGTGTAATTGTCACAGGACAATTTTGCCACTAACATCAATTTTTCACTGGAGTTTTCTTGCCAGGTGGCTGCTGGGATAAATGCAGGATTCAGATTTCGTGTTTGTTTTGGTCTGAGATCACTCCAGCCCTCTGCTGAAATGCCACATTTCAACTTAACAAATTGCCAGTTCATGCAGCTCCGATACCCCAGAAAGCATTTCCAGTGACATACTATAAAAGCAGGGCTGATACAGATCTCTCTGACTGCATTTCAAAGACATACTTTTGGATTATGAGTTGCAGATGAGAGCTTAATTCTATAGAACTAAGTGGAGAGTTGTTAATTTGCTACCAGACTCTTGCTTTAATTTTTTTTTTCTCTTTTACTACAGTTTTCTGTGAATAATATAAATACGAGGGCTGATTGTCTATTAAAGAAGTCAAATCAACTGAATTCAATTACTATCAATGCCAGTATTTCTGTGAAATTATTATTGTGTAGGGCTACATGAAGGTTTGTCTTTGTTATATATGACAGCTTTTGATATTGTCTCCCAAATATAAATAACGAAGCTAATTTTTAATCCCTTAATCTCAGTTTTACTACCTGCCTACTCGGGCAAAATGCTTTTTGATCTCAATAGGCCTATTTACCTTGATGTGACTCAAGTGTAAGAGAGTCATGTTTGGGTTGCTTGAGGCTGTTGGCTTGGACAGCAGCAGCAGTAGCCTGCAATCAGCCAAGTGGAGCTGAGCATGAACCAGTGCTCAGGAACCAGAAGACTGGGGCTGAGTCCCCTGCACCCACCAGGCAAGGTAAAGTAAGGTAGGTGCAGGTGCTTCCACAAGGGAGTCTCACACCCACTGACGATTTTCTCTGAGTAAATGCAGAGCTTTAAGCATCAAGCTCAAAGCAAGAGTTAGGATCTCTTTGTGCATCTCTGCTCTGTGCTCCTAACAGGTTAAACATGTTTGTGTGTTACGTTATTGAGAAACAGTGTGATTTAGACAGATGCATGTTATTCCTCAGCTCTGTGTCAACAATCAAAAATGAGCTTTTGGATTTATTAGTTCCCAATCTTGCACCTATCTTAAATCATTACCATATAATAAGTACTCTATATGGTGCATTGTCAATAAAACCTAATATTGAGAAGATTACTGATCGTCTAGTGCAAATGGAGAGCACTGTAAATGATTTAGAGAATATGTGTCAAACGTTAAAGCTATCTAATACCTTCTAAAGTAGGTTGATACTCATAAATCTAAGATAAACGACCTGTAAAACCACTTAAGAAGAAATAATACTCATTTAGTCAGGATTCCAGTGGAAAGACTAGGTAGGAGTGCAATTCACAAGGAATTATGAAATCTCTTTTAATTCAGTACTCTGATAAAAAATACAAGCCTACATTTGACAAGCAGTCTTAGTTACCTAAAACTTGTAACAGCACTAAATTATGACCACGCTGAACAAAGAAAAGACCAAAGGTCTTCCTTCTCTTTTATAGTTTCTCATTTTTTCCAAATTCAGCACTGTGTGTATCAGATGGACATAAGAAGGGTATTTATTGTAATTATTCTTTTGCTGGATCACTGGGATGGAGTGCTGGATTGGTGTTAGTGTGGCTGTTCCCATTCACTGATAACAGTGGGTTCGTTTAATGCATTCCCTGAGAGGAGCAAGGCATTGTGTACTGGGACAAGCCTGATTAAAGTTACAGTGAAACTAACCCAGTTATCGCATAGTTGAGGGGTAACTTGTGCAAACATAATCTATTGAGTTTAGTATTTTCTGCACTTGGATCCTGAAAAAAAGTCTGTTTCTTTTTCTGCTCCCCCCGCCCCCAACCCATTTAAAGGTGTCTAAATGTGGGTGGTGGAAAAATTAGGTCATTGCCAAAGTTCTGTTTCTTCATTTCTTGTGCACACAAAACTTCCATTCTCTTCAATAAGATTTTAAGGCCACTTGTTAATTCCTGTTCATCCTTTAGGCTTTATCACTGCCAGCATTTATTAGAACTTGATGCAGAGCTTTCCTTGAAGCAACTGTAATAGTATATTTAGCCACAGAGCAATCTTTCCGAAGAGCAGTGTGCTGTGACTCATGTGACTCCACTGCTGCTCTGTTGACCCTAGCAGACTTACTCATCGTTTGCATAGTGGCAAACAAGATCAGATTCTGGCTCGATGCCTTGTTTCACTTGAGCCAATAAATGTGCAACTTGCAAATGCATTCTACTTCACTTTTTTTTAGAGATATACTGGGTATCCAAATTCTTTCTTTTTATTGCGAAAAATAAGGAAACTTGAATGCTGCTCTGAGTAGAATTAGTGAATGAAATGCAAATGCATTTGATCCATATATAACTCATTTATACTGCAAAAATAACCAGGGTATGACATAGTTGTAGTCAAAATGTAGTATCACCTGCTTTCTTCTTGCTTGTCCTCACAGAGGGCAAAATGTACACTCAAGCAAACATATGCTTGCTATGCAACAGCTGTAGTTACACTAAGTTGTAGCAGTGGTGTTTGAATTGTTTGGGTTTGTAATAGGGGTGCAACCTTGGCAGCATATTTCCATTGGCTGTGCATTTTTTATATACTGAAGTCTATCTGAAAAAAAAAAAATAAAACCAAAAACAAAACAGGGTTATTGATTTACTTTCTGCTTTCTCTTCAACTGGCATAAAGCTAGAGTCATTTTACTAAAATACCAGTTGAACTGAGCATACATTAAAGAAAGATCATTTTGTATATCTGACAGCCTTGGGAACATTGCTTTTCCGTTTCCTAAGAATACCAAGGAGTCTTGCTACTCTAAGGCAAAGCAGCTGTTGCATGTAGGTGTTGTATGTGCATTGTGTGTGTGGTGTATTTTTCATTAGTTTAAATTAAAAACAAAACCCAGAGGCAGCGGCTGAACTGACTTTTACCTGGTGTATGGTGGTTACAGGAACTGCCCTGTCTGACTGTTGAGAGAGCAGAGAAAAATTCACACCTGCCTGAGAACTGGAGAAACCTCTGAGACCTGGAAGCTGAAGCCTTCAATCATGTAAAATGGCTTGTGAAGGGCAGAATTGCTTGGGGTTGATAAATTTTTATCTTTATGTCAGTGCTTTTTAAAATCTGTGTTTTGGGGTTGTGGGTTTTTTTCAAACACTAAAGGATGATATAAAGAGGGTGATGTCAGTTAACTAGTTACCTAGTTACTTTATGGTAGTTAATTTATTGTCAAGTCTGGAAGATGCAGATGGCTCAGACCAGTTGGAAATGGAAAGGCAATGGGATTTGATTAGGTATCAACAGTTTGTGTTGTTGAACCATAAAGGGCAGCTAAATAAGCACACAGGACTGTGGGGTGCATCCTTGACTTGGCATCAGCTGGAAGAACAGCATGTAGGGGCCCTTAGCAAGGCTTACACCAGTCAAGGACCTGCCTCCTCCTCTTCCACACTATATGTGGGAGAGACCTTCATTCCTCACTTTATAAGCAGGCAGATCACACAGGCATGCACACTCCTGGGTTATAATTAAATTAAAATCTAGCTAATTTGGACACATACCTATCATGTTCTCTTCTAGGAAGAAACTATTATTTCTTTTTTTATTCTTTTCTGCTTGAATCCCAAGCTATCAATGGCTTTCAAAGAAAAAGGAGTTTTTCTTTAGAAAAAAGTCTATTCACATTATTCATGATTTATATCAAGAAGGGACCTTTCCTCTTTCAACTAGCAAAAAAAGGGGGAGTTTGATCTTTCTCAAAATCATTTGAGAACCTTGTACGTTTCTTTCCAGAACTAAAACTTTCTTACAAAGCTTTGGATATTCAGCAGAATAATGACTGTTACATAATTGAAGCTCAATACAATACCATGGGGCTAATAAATGGTTTCCTGGTTCTATAGAAAATGTAACAAATCATAATAGCACTTATTGGGACTGGGCCAGGCACAAATGACAAAGCTGCTTTTGAAAGTGAGTTGTGGCCAGAAATACTCTTGGACCAAAATCATTCCCCTAACTGTCAGGGGGACATTTACTCCCTTTAATTTTCAGCCTAGATTTTATGTTGATCCTGCAACACTGAATAAAAATAGGCCTGACAGAACTGCTACTGCAGCTGTTACAGATGTAAATGTGAAGAAGGCCATTTGAGACAACTCTCATTTCTCTGAATATGCTGTTTGGAAAGTATGCAGATTATATGAAAAATGGCTTCATATGTGCTTGTTGTGTGTTTTTTTAATGGAAGAAAAAGGTGTTATATTATTAAGTGGTTTATTAACTTTTCTGATCACAGCTTTTTTACTTAGAAAATAATTGTTCCATTGTGTGCTGTGAAACTGCCTGTAAACAACTGGCAAAGGGGTATGCTGCTTTGTATTCTTCGTGGAGAAAATATCAAATTCAATTGATTAATCAAAGGGGACAGTCTTTGATGGAAGGGAATCTTTTCAAACCTTATTAAAAATATTGAATAAACCATGAGCAATCAAAGTTCATAATCTGAACTCCTGCTTTGCTTTCTCGGATACAGTAAACCTTCAAAATAACTCATAAAGAAAGAGATGAGATATCTATAATAAAATATATATATATATATAAGAAAAAAGGCAACTCGGAGCAGCATACTCCCAAACCTTTATCTTGATCTGGATCTCAGCTACACCATTGTGCTTCCTCTGCTTATACAGGAGTCACTCTGTATTTCCACTATAGAGGCTGATAATAAGAATTGAGCCTTGGACCTTTTTCACTGAGTAATTAGAAGCATCCTTGCACCCTCTGTCTTTTCATAGGGGGTTTTCCCCTTATTCTAAAAGAAGAAATCAGATTGCTATCAGCAGAGCTGCCTAGTGATGAAAGATAATCTAGGTATATGACCTGCAGGCTGAATGACTGCCCTCTCTGTTTCATGTTCCAGAAAGGAGAGCGATCATATGGCCAAATGCAGGATGGCTGGTGGGAATAAAGACAAGTGTGAAATGGAAATTCCCAGAGCTGAGGAGAAATCAGAACTTAAACAGGTGGGACTATCATATCTCTATCTTGCAGTTGCCACTAAAATCATGGGCCCTGTGTGAAATATTATGTTATGCTGTTCAAGATCAAATTCAAGTGGACATTAGCAAATAAAATGCTCATATGTAGCAGCAGGAAAAGGTTACTGGAATTCTTCCAGGTATTTTGATGGCAAGAAAAACAAATAAGAAACAAACAAAAAAATTTAGGGAAAGAACAACTGAAAGTATACCAGCAGAGAGTGAAGTGAACACACCAATCATGGCACAGTGATCTGATGCCATTTTTAGTTAGGTCACAAGGTAGAGCAAGCTCAGAAAAAGAAGCATTGAGAGAGCACAGAGTGAGAGAAAGGTGTCCTCTGTGGTCACAGCGGCTCAGATGTAAACTCGAGTGAGACCCTCGGCAAGCAGTTAGCCCATAAAAGTGTATGACAGCAACAAGAAACGTGAGGATTCCATGGGCACCCTCTGCACAGGCTGAACCTCACAGAGGGATTTTCACAACTGCCCCAGACCAGGAGGTGAGAGTGGGTAAAGTACAACTGCTGCCCAAAAGAACTGTTTGGCATCTGTCAGCAAAGCCTCTGTCTCTAGTTGAGTCCTTTGCACTGGAAGCAGAGATTTGCAGTGAAGACTCTTGCCAGTTCCTCACCAGGGTAAATACAAAACCTGTAAAACTTTGATTAGTTGTTTGGGTCGAAAGAGATCATTCTACACAAAAAGCAACCTTCCTGCATGTTATCTCACCCTGTGCAATACTGCTGTTGAAAGGGCCTTATTCTAAGTACTCCATTGTGATACAAAACACATTAAAAAGAAAAAAGGACACTTTATTAAAAAAGAAGCTCTTTTGTAGAGTGACAGATGAATGTAATGACAGATTAATATAAATTTTAAAACCTGAACATTATCCTCCAAGGGGAAAAAGCTCCTAAATACACATGCAAAACAAAAATGGATGAGAAAAATCTCTGACAATGCATTGCACAGAATCATTTATTAGGTCTCTGCAAGTGATCAGTTACATGAAACTTGCATTTCATCTAGTATTCAACTGTTCCCTTTTATCTTTTGGCCGCATATGTTTGTGGAAGACCGTGGTCCCGCATCCTGTCTCATCTCCCTTTCCGTACCAAGCTGCTTTTTTTTGCTGGAATATACGTGCAGGGGGACATAAGGCAGAGAAGGGAATTTGAATATCCCAGTTTCAAAGTCTTTCTGATTATGGCTTAGACAAAAGAGGAGAACAACTACCTCTGCTTTAGAGGTGAGCAAGTTCTTTCAAAAATGAATATAGCCTCTGTTGTCCTCTTGACAGTACAGCCCTTTTGGTTCAAACCACAGGGGAGCTGTCTATAAGCTATAGTGTGGTCTAGGGTGCACAGAAATATTAGCTTCATTACACTGTGCCGATGGACTCTTTCTGGGATGTTAGCAATAGCATGTGGCCTAAATACACAAGTTATTTACCTGTGCTGCTATTGCTAAAGCACCTTGGCAAGGTATTTCAGAACTAGTCCCATGTATCTGCACGTGCAGCCATCACTGATTGCAGTGTAAATTCAGCTTAATACCCTGGATTTCATCTGAGAATTTGCACACTTGGGCTGAGAGCTAAAACCATCTCCTTGACCTGCTTCTAAAACTAGTTTGCTTGGGGAAGTCAGCGTGATGTGAAATTATCTCCCCTCTCAAAAGGTGGCTTATTGCTTCTTTAGGCCAAATTGACGCCTCTCGTCAAACATAGGTGGACAGCACAGGTATGATACTTGCTTTGGAGATCTCAAAATCTAAGCGCTTCTTTCCCCATGTAACCCCTTGTGGTGTGTGCCCAGCTGTATTGCTAGTCTCCACCACTGATTTCAGTGAATGACAGCCAAAGGCATTTCAAACTGAAAGGAGGTATTTAAATACTGTCAGGAACAACAGATAAAATGACCTCAAACAATCCCACAGAAAGTCCTTTGTTATTTTCAAAGCACTTTCACAGCTTGACACCTTTGCTTTTTTTATATCCAATATAAAATTCAAAATGTTTTATTCTAGTGCAGTACATGAATATAAAATAAAAATATATCAAACCTCACACTACATTTTTTGTGCTACTGCTTTGAAAAAGGACCTGAAGTAAACTCAGTGTAAAGATTGAGAAAATTATTGAGAAAATTACACCTCTCAAACTTTTGTTTCCCATTGCCTTGTACATTTTTAGAGCAACTTTGCTCAAGCAAGCATGCTCACAGCAGTGAAGAGCAGCCTGGGTGCACATGGCTGTATGGTCAACAGCTCAGGACTACCTGGAGATGAACACACTGAGCTATTTCAGATATCCTTTACACTGGGGTCCTGCAGACAGACTGGCTGTCTACTACCTCACCCAAAACACCATCCCCTGACACCCATGCTGCTCTTCTCCATTTCTATGGCTTTTTTCCTTTACACATCTTGTCATTACCATACTCTAGTCTTTGCCAACTTCTTGTCAAAGACAAAGGTTGCTCTTATGCAGCTGCCAAAGGAGCAGAACCTGTTCCACTCACCTTTACATTCTCCTAGGCTCTATATTGCTCCAGTATCACCTCAGCACCATCTCTCCTTTCTTAGTTACTACCATTACCTTTGTTATTGATATTACTGGGGAACTTGCTTCGTGCTGCTGCTGTCCTCCTGTCCGGTAAATACATCATCCTGCTGGTGCTCACTATTTTACAGGGTTTCTTCAGACCTGCTTCGTACACAGCTTAGTACAAGAGGCACCACAATGACTTCCATGCTGTGCATAGAATCATAGAATAGTTAGGGTTGGAAAGGACCTTAAGATCATCTAGTTCCAACCCCTCTGCCATGGGCAGGAACACCTCCCACTAAACCATGACACCCAAGGCTATGTCTAACCCAGCCCTGAACACTGCCAGCAATGGAGCATTCACAACTTCCTTGGGCAACCCATTAAGTGCCTCACCACCCTTACAGTAGAGAATTTCTTCCTCATATCCAATCTAAACTTCCCCTGTTTAAGTTTGAACCTATTACCCCTTGTCCTCTTGCTACAGTTCCTCATGAAGAGTCCCTCCCAAGCATCCTTATAGGCCCCCTTCAGATATCGGAAGGCTGCTAGGAGGTTTCCACACAGCCTTCTCTTCTCCAGGCTGAAAAGCTTAGTACAAGAAGCAGCACAATGACTTCCATGCTGTACATGGCTTGGAACAAATCAGTCCTTCTGGTCAGGAGCAGCGGAGAGAGCTGTAGTGAAGAAATACAGTCCCATCTCTTAGAAAAGTACTCGGGGCTGTGCAGTGAGGACCAGCATGAAGGTGCAGGGACTGGAAATCCCTCCTAGTTTCCTGACACCCTTTCTCTATGAAGCAAAAGGTCAGTAGAAATGGTCTGTTGTGGTACTACACCCAGAAAGTTGATATCTGATTTCTGCTTTCTCTTCTGCTGATTGCTGTTATCAGATGGCTTTGAAATTATCTCAGAGTAACTGATTACAGGTTTGGGGCCCGTGTGCACACAGAAATTGAAGTAAATCAATTCAAAGATGTTTGGAGTAGGCATAGCTGGCAGCCCTCAGCAAAGCAAATAGTTGGGTGAATTTGCATCTTAGAATGTCAAAAATTTTTAAGCTGTGACTTGGAGAAGTCAAGCCAGGAACAATAAGGTTGTCTGGAGAATTCTGGTATTAGAAACTTAAGGATATGGAATCATGTCCAAGGTAAATATTGACATGACTGGAGATGAACTAGTAAAACATTTAATGAAGCTGAAAATAAGGCATCTGGGATAGATGTTTATTGTTAAAAATGAAACATTCAAGCAAAAGTAGCATAGTGATGATGGAGGTTATTCATAGGGAAGCCAAGTTGGGGAAACAGCATCATCTGAAAGAAACTGACTCCAGCTATTTGTGAATCATGGAAAAAAAAAGAGAATTGTAACAGAGCTAAAATGCAAGCGAATAGAAGCAGTTGTTACGGACATTCAGAGTGGATTGTGGAGAATGAATCATACCAAGAGACAAATTACTCAGGTGTTGAGAATAACTCTATTGACTTTGACAATTTTCTGTGTATTTGCCTTTGTCTAATTGAGAGTTTACTCCCCTACACTGTTTGAGGACTGAATATTAAGAAACTTTGTGAAAAAAAAAAAAAAACAACAAAACAACAAACCCAAAAAAACAAAAACCAAAAAACCCTGACTTTTGTTCATTCCAGTATCATTCTTCTGCTGATAGGGTAAGTCACATTAGCTTCACAAGGCATTTCAGGAACACATTAGGAGCTTTTTTCCTTTTGTGCAACAGGGAAAAAAAAAAAAACCACAAAAAATCTCATACAGGTCTGTGAAAATAATCAGAAAGCCTCCATTACACTGGAAATTTGAATAAATTGTGCTGCTATATTGGAAGTCTTACTCACATGCAAGTCTGTGGTGTTATCTGTTGTAAAATCCATCTCACTAGACTGTGGTGAGCCAACATTACATTCACATGTTCACCAGTGGAGGAGATACTGGGGAAGAAATGCCAAAATTGAAATTGTCTGCTTAGGAGTACACTATAAACCAACTTTTTTCTACTTCACTTATGTAACACTGATGCCTAAGGACTGATGCATAGGGACTGAGTGCACACAAAAGGTATGTTCCCATGTAGCATGCCTGTAGTCGTAGTGGCATTGCTACGTCACATATACAGAAAAAAAGTAGAGAGCGAGAACATAGCATATATATATATGTACATATATAAACACAACAAACTGTCTGGTTATTATGTAAATGCAGCTGCAGTCCCCCAGATGGATTCATAGTGAAATGCAAGGGCAACCTTTCTCGCATCCCCGAGGCCCAGGATAATCCCTATGGCTGACCATCTGGCAGAAGGAGTAGAGGCAGGGCAGGAGGAGAAAGAGAGAGGGTTGCCCAAGGAAGGTGGCAATTAGGAGACTCTGCCATGCTGGGGCAGTGCTTCCATCCTTGCTCCTTGGCTGCTTCTGATGGATTCAGGAAAACAGGAATTATAGTTTGGCTCTACTCCATTTCTCAAAACCTTTCTCCTAGGAAGTGGCAAATGCTACAATTTTTTCTTTGTCCCTCAAGCAATCTTTTGGAAAGATGGGGTCCAAAATAATTTAAGACTTCAAGCATAACTTCTAGCTTCTTGGACTAGATTTAGAAAATCCATAGCCAGCCCATCCACTTCCTTCATCTCCTGTTTATTGAGAAGGTTTCTTTTGGCTAGGCTTCTTGTTAAGGCAACGATCAAATCATCGTTGCCAGCAGATTTTATTACTAACATAAATAGCAGGTTATTTTGTTATTGTCCCAAGCTTCAAAGCTGAAGCTGGTCTTAGCATCAGTAGGTTTTACCAGTACTGACATGCAATCGGAATACAAAGGAGATGTGATAATATAAAACATCTTGGTTTTGTAGATCATTGAGAGTCACTTAAATGCTCTCTACAAAGCACCTTGGCATGTTGATTAACTAGCAACCCCAGCCAAAATAATGCTAGAGCTGCAAATTCTCTGATAGGCAGCAAAGTGGCATCCCAAAGGGTGCTCTTCTCACCACTGCTCACACCAGAGGAGGATGTTGACACAAGTGGCAGATATGTAGGATTACTCCTGGCACTGCTCTTTGAAACTTATGGTGCAGCAAAGGTCTTCTCTCTGGGCACAGCAAGAAGGATTTAGTGAATATAAAAATACATCATAAGCAAGTAAGGGCTTTTTGTTGCCACTGCCCCTTCTCTCCTTCCCCCTCCTCCCCACAGTATTTTATTGGTTTTGTGCTCATAAAAAAATTAGCTGATTAACTCACTCTCAGAAATGCAAAGCTGCTAACTAAAAGATAATGTGCAAAACTAGGTATGGGTGATGCCTTGATAGTGGTAGGGTGAGATTTTTCTTTTTCCTGCTTCCTTAAGTTTAAAATCCAGCCAATATAACTTTTTCCTATCATTGCAACATTTGGTACTACTCCCATATGTACAGACTGCAACATCTGCAAGTTTTAAAAATTAATACAAAGTTCCGTAATTGTATAAGCCTTGCTCATTTTAACAGTCCTATACAAGCAACTTGGTTTTGATGCAAACCAAGATGCAGTTAGTAGATAAAGCTCTTTACTTGTACAAAGCAGACTGTTTTATTGGGTCTGATATGTCCATTTAACACTCATGTGAATGATGATCACAGTGTAAGATCATGCTGTTAAGAAACAGAATGTGGACTCCTTAACTTGCTGGCACACAGAAACTTAGTAGGTTACCAGTAAGTGGAATCACAGATATTAAATTGCAAGGCAACTGCATTTGTTAGAGCTTATTTCTGTCACCCAATGTACACTGAGATCCAGCAGGAAGGTATTCACAAGGAGAGGGTGACCTGTTGTCTTCTGTGCTGCTAGAGATATTTGTCATCATTATGCATTGATCACAAGGTGATGCACAAGCAAAAGAAAGCTTTGTGGAGGACAGTCATGCAAGAGGTGACAGAGCAGGCTGTGAGTGTCTTGGCTCCACTTATTAGCCCAAGTCATTGTACTGAGAAGTATTGTGCTGATTACAGAAGAGCTTGTCCAACATGAAGGGAGAGAAACCTCATAATTTGCCTGTTTACAAGTTGCCATTTATTATCTCTGCTTCTCTTTGCCATATAGATTTAGTGTTAAAAACTGAAAGTTAAACATTTAACTTTTAACTCTGTCTAAACATACGATGGTTGTGTTGCGGGTGAGAATTTGCCACAATAGGGATTCCCGGAACTGCCTGTTTATCTGTGGCTGCAGCTAGTTAGCATCCTGTACTGGGAAGCTTGTTGTTGCTGTGATGCATGTCCTGGAAGCAGACAGGCAGCAGTCTGAGACAGCTTCCCAAGAGCAGCTGCCCCTGTTTTTGCAGCTCTAGCTCTAGGTTCTTAGTACTGTAGTCCATGTACTCTCCTCCAGCGTCTTCCTGTGAAGAGGAGGCTTAGCATCAATGTGGCTGATGTTACAGTCCAGATAATTTAAAAGTTAAACAAGAGCATAAATTTTGGGCCATGCAAGACATGCAAGTAAACACTGCTAATGTGTTCTAAGGAGCAAGTCATCTGTCTCTTGGCTTCTTTTTTTTTTCCTTTAATTCTTATATTTCTTGGTTTGGTGTTTAAAATTTCATTTTGTCTCTCTGAAAAGCATATTTTATGTGGCTGTGTGCTTGACTTTGCATGTATCTTATTGGAAGCCATAAAATGACCTAGTCATTACAGATTCAGAGATGTTGGAAGTATGGTTCAATATTCCAGGTTTATTGAAATAATGGTCCCTTGTTTTTTTTTTTCTAGAGACAGGCAAAGTAGAATGTAATAATAACATAAACCTCACTACTACCAAGCACTTGGCAAGCAGTTTTCGGAATGCTTCTGCTTTGCCTATGTGTATATAAAGCCTTAGAGAACTCTCTGACTGCAGTGTATTTCAGTGTAAAGGAAGAAGAAATAAAACCCAGGCCCTATATTTCATGTATTTAGTAATGGAGGATCAAAGCAGGAAGAGACAGGTGCTTTTCTGAAAAGAATGAAAGATATGAGCAGCTGATTCATGGTGAAGTAATATGCTTTTAGCTGAGAAGGTTTATTGTAGCTGAACCTCATGCCATCCCTCTAGCTGATATCTTAGATGAATCAGCAACTTGCTGGTTTTATCTCAGCTGTACCAATAGAGTTTATAATATTGTTCTGTCAGTGCTATTTATACATCATCACATGCCTGACTACTCCAGGCTGTGCTTTTTTGCACAGTCTTGGATGATGTCATCATGAAGTAGGCAGTTGTATTGAACAAAGGCTTTCTCCAGAACAGAAACAATTAAGGCTTATGGCAGAGTACAATATCAGATGCCATTGAAATACAGAGACAAGCTCCCTTTAGTTTTAAGGTAGCTTTAGACAGGGTTTCCAGTGCTTCAGTAACTGGTTCCCCTGGGGAATGGCTTAAAGAGAAGTCCTACAGCTGACAGAGCCACACCTGGCCTTTGAAATGTGTAGGGACCAGCGGGATCTGCACAAGCAAACTCAGTAATTGTGTCATTATTCAGAGGGGAAAAAAACAGCCTCCTCCAAGAAGGGAGATTTTCTATTGTGAATCCAGCCTAGATATTCACTCAGCCACAAACAGAGAAACAGGGTTTCTCTTTTCTTCTCTCTGAAGATATTCATCCACCTCCTATGTTTTTTCCTGTATTGGGAGTTTTTCAGCATGCCTGACTGGGCCTGGCCAGCCTGGAAGCCTTCAGCACTATCATGTGTGTCTTCCCAAAGCCAGGGGACTGAAGCCCATTCTAGTATGAAGTAGTGAAAGATCTACAGATGATTTTCAAAGAAAGAATTCAGAATCCTCCGTTGATTGCCTTTTCATTTCTGATGTTTCAGTGTGCCTGAAATTCTTCACTTCATCCCAATTCCCCAGTGTGTCACGTGCATTTCCAGCTGTTTATCATCATTCCACAAGGCCAGCAACATGTCAACATCAACAGCTGTGTTCTTCTTATCTGCTACTTGTATTTGAGCTCTTAGTTTTAACCACTGAAACTGTTGCTTGGTACTGTTCAGATGCAGTGTGTACAGGTTTTTCCTGGAAGCTGTTTCTCAGGAGCTCCGTATGTCATCCAGCCAAGCTATGACAAACATGTCACTGGGTCACAGATGAAGGCAAAGGACAGAAGGTGTTAACCTCCACCCTCTGCCTATGTTTTGCAGTGTGATCACAGTAACTGAGCAATTTATTTCAGAAGTAGTCATCAGATACAATTACTGGCTACCCCAGAGACAGAGGTGGGACATTCTTATGCTCTGGTTTTCAACCTCTCTTGATTTGCAAACCTCTACCTCCATTTTCCAATGGAGGTTCAGAGCCAGGTGTGGAAAGCTGCTGTCAGCAAGGTTAGTCTTTTCCCCATTAGCCTTCATAAACTTTCCAGTATGTTCCACAGACCCCAGGGACCTGCTGGGCCTTGCCAGGCAGGAGAGCATAGGCCTGCAGAAAACCAACCCAGTTGCCTTTTTACAGTTACAGTGGCCACCCTTCACTTGAGAACCACCCTTTCCAGTGCTCTGGCATTTTTTAATACTCCCTTAAATGACTTCTTTCCAAAGCCTCCTTCCGAAGTTTGGCTCTGTATAACACGTCAGCATCTGATAAAGGCTCAAACCAGAAACATTATGATATAAATAGAAATTAAATAAATTAGGAAGAGGTGCCAAATGAGCAAAACCTTAATGGTATTGTGGCTGAGTGTGAATGTGCAGTGCAACGTCCAGGACTCGACAGTGTCAAGCTGCCTCTCAGTATTCTTAGCAACATGACTTGAATGAGCTTTCCCAGCTTCCCACAGACTTTAGAAAGCTTGGAGTCCTGCAGAGATTTGGTGCCAGAGCCCCTACCAAGTCTCTTTGTGGCTGGACTTTTTCTACACTTGGTAAGCTGTGCTTGCACCATCTTGTCAATGCAAATAGCCTTACCCTCCCTTCAGCCAAATTATGTGGAAATTGTGGTCTACCTTACATTGTCAACTATTCCATGTTACTGTATGGTTTACTTCCCTCGTGAACTAGATGAAACCTGGGGTAGATTCCCAGGTCGTAGAAATCAACATGACTAAGGTGAAGTAAGTAATTTGTACCACTTGATGGTCTTCATTATAGCTAGGGCTGGAAAGATGGAGCACATTATTTGCTACTTGCTCAGTATTGATGCTAGAATTTCTACAGGGCCATTGATCACAGGACAAGTGGGTGACAGCCATTCCCTGTAAGTTGCACAACAACTGTGAGTTCCAAGTTGAGAGCCTTCCAGAAATGTGGTGGTTGGTCTGCTCAGGTAGCCCGGAACCCTTCAGCTGGGCTCCTGATAGTTTTTTTGCTTTTCCATGGATGGCAGCTTGCAGTTTGATCCCCACAGAGCTGTGCTGGATGTCACCCACCCCCGGCTTTTGTCAGTGTTGTTTTTCATCGCCATTTCTCTTTATTTTGCAAATTAGGACGTTCTTAGTTTGAAAATACATTCAAGATTTTAGGAAAGCTTTTGGGATGAGAAGAAGATGCAGAGTCTGGGGAAGAGGAATGAAACATGTCACTCTTGGGTTGCTAAGCTTATGCATATGTTTTGGCCCTACTGTATACTCAATTGAGGACCTGTGCTTTTGAGGGAGAAAGGGAGATTTATGAGGTCTTTATGGGATCCTGCCTTGGTCGAATTTTTGCTGGTGCAGATTGCCTTGTGCTGAATCTTTCTTGCTTTTTGCTGTGTCCTGATGCTTCTCCTTGCCAGCTTGGCTACCAGGTATGTGGGAGGTGGGGGGACTTTGAGGCATGGGAGAGGTAATATTTGCTCTTCTGTGGAAAACTCTGGTCTCCTGAAGCTCAAGGGAGCTGCAAAGTAGAAGCAGACACAAACTGGAGGTTGTCTTCAATGCCGCAAAACAAATGGGGAAACTGAAGTGATGTTTTAGGGAAAGATAACATCTCCTGTTAGACCAACTGATGCACTCAGGAAAAAGCGGACAAGGTTTTTGGGCACATGATCATGTGTAATTAAAAGGAGCATGCTGAATGAATGGGCCTGGAGTAAGGGAGGCAAAAATAGAAACAGCCATCTGTCTATGCACTACTGGATGGCTAATTAGGAAGCCTCAGTTCTCAACTGCTAAATGTCCTGCCTCATTTCCTTACAAAACAGAGACAGCATCAGCAATCTCTCCCTGAGGACTGGGCATATTTCAGTGCAAAGGGGCATCTGGGTGAGCACCCTTAATGCACTGCTGCAGCAGGTTGAATGCTGCAACACATGCCAGGAGGCATTTCTGTCCTGAGGACAACCATCTTCCTGTGGCCAGGTGACAGTAAAAGTCTTCATGGCAGAAAAGGTGGGGAAAGTACTTGAGGCAGGTTCATACCTGCTGTCTCCACCTGCTTGGCCAGGAGAATTTACTTCACAGTGAAAAGCCCAGCCTGAAACAGAGGAGGCAGTCCTGTTGGGGCTGTTAGATTTATCAAGATCAGATCCTTATATTACTTTGAGATGTTGTCTCTACAAATGGTACTTGAACATTACAAATGTACTTGCAACATGTATGTAATGGTTGATTTCATAGTCACCATACATGTTGGAAATATCATTAATATTATGCTATAGACAGGATTTAATCAAAATTAAAGTCAAGAGATTCCAAGGCGATGTTCTTACGGAAACTGTGACAGCCAAATTATACGGGCTTCTTAAGGGTCTAAAGAGAAACTCATCCATAGTAGTTAAAAACATCATGTACAAGCAAGGAAACTGAATTGTAGTTGCAGTGGGAGCTGTTAAGTCTGAATATCTTGACTGTTGTATGCAATAACAGAAACTTCACCATGCTGATATATTAATTTGGTACTTTTTATTTAGGGACAAATCTTGAAATTCTTCATAAAACTCCAGTGGAGGTAATGGAGAGCTAGAAGGATTCAGACTTGAGGATTCATTGTCCAGTTCATACAGGTGAACTGCTATCCTGATTGTTTCTTCTGTCATGGCTTGGTGGAAGGGAAACATCCTGAGTAGTCTTCATACTTGCTGGGAGGAAACTATGTGACATATAAACAAATATTGGAATTAATTTCTTGCTGATCACAGTCTCCTCTTCTGGGACAAAAACTCCAGGATCCTGGAGAATAAAAGCCATCTGACAACATCCATGGCACACCTCAAGGGGCTGGTACCCCTTCCCACCACAATTGTCTGTTCATAAACTGGGCACTCAGAGGCTGTGTACAGTTTCTCAGCAGCTCTTGGGATGACCACTGGGACAAAGGGAAATGTCAGTTATATCTGGCTCCATCAGCCCTGCTGTGCCCTTGCAGCTGCCAGGCAGTTGGCTTGGCAGAGAATCTCAGAGGAGCACTTTGGTCTGAGGAGAGCATCCTCGGTGGAATTCACTGTTAACCTTTGTTTGGGGACCACTAAAAGAGGCAATGGGTTTTGGTACCTGCTGTCCCTACTGAGTGCTCATCCAGAGGGAGCATCTTGGCAGCTGCTAACCCGAGGTCCATTCAGGCAAGAGGAAAGGACACCTGTGCTGGCAAATCTGCAAGGGGATGCTCTCCTAGCATCAAGTCAGAATTTTACAGTATGAAAATCTGATCAGTTTATTTCAGCTGGTTGTTCTTCATGCAGTACTTGAAACCTGGCATCCGTGCACTGGCTGCACTTCTGAGACCCAGGGGAGCAGCCAGTCAGTTGGGCTTTCTCTCTGTGCTGGGCTCGGGCTCAGGCTCTGCCCCAGCTCTGGCAGAAAATGATGTCTGTGTTTTCCAGGGTGGCTATGGGAGAAGTTTTTCTGTAATTTTATTGCAGCACCCCAACCTCACAACTGGTGTTCCTGCTCTAGCGCAGTAATCGGTCTGGTTTGTTGCCATAACGTTACACACCTGGAATTTGAGACATTTTGCTTCTGCTTTGCTTTGTTTTAATCAGACTTGCTTGAAATGTCATGTTTAAATGAGTCAAATGCCAAGCTGTAGAAATCTCAGCCATAGACGGCAAGGCAGTAACTGTGTACAGAGCTTGGCATGAGGCACTGGGACTACCTGAGATCTCTAACTGCCACCTATAAATATCAAATATCAGTGCACGTAAAGGTGAGTGCAGAGGACAGAAAATAATTTTACTCTATGCTGTAGTGTGATTCATGCTTTTAAGATCAAGATTAAAAGTCTCTGTTAGGTTCCAGACCATGATTTTATTTTCATTTACATCAAAGGATTTAAGAGCCTTCAAAACCCAGCATTTTTAAAAATAACTTAAAACATACTGCCTGGCAATGTGAGTCCCAGTTAGCACAGAAGCAGCCAGGCTCTCCTCATACAAAGCAAATAACTGAAAAAATCAGAATTAAAGAAATGCCTTGTCCTCAATTTAACTCTAACAGCTTGCGTTGTACTTTTTGTTTCAGGAAAAATACTTCATGAAAGGTGGGCCCTTGTAGCCAGGACATAGCCCTAGGTGATAAACCCTGCAGAGCAGCAAAAACCACGCACCATAAAAGCTTGTGCTTTTATGCAAGGTTCGGAGCCTTCATTTGAATTTTTGGGCTTGTTTGTGTTTCAAAAGCAAAGCTACTGAATTGCGTCTTGAAAACCATATTCCAGTGTAGGTTTCCTCAAAACACAGACCAGGTTTGATCAAAAGGTTCTCAAGTCTGCAAACCTTTTGACAAACCAAATGAATGTTTACGTTTTCTAAGTAAACGCCAAACCAAGTGCATCTGCATGGGTCTGGCACCTTGCTGTGGAGCTTTTTGGTTTGGTTTTCTTTTCCCCCAGTTCCTGCCAAAATCTGCCACAGAACTGGGCTTTCAAGGTGGGAATTCTATCATTTTTATTGATAAACAGGGCAGCAGGCACAAAAAATAAACATCTAGACCCAAACAAAATATTTAGCTGTATTTGTGCAACACCGAATGAAAAGCAATTTTTGTATTTTGGTTTAATGTCCGTTCATGTGGATCAGGCTGCACAGTGTTCACTTGTCCAAACCACTGAGATAATGCTTGCTGTATATAGAAATACATTTTAATTAGAGAGAAATAAATAATGTGGGATTTTTTTTTTTTTGCCTTTTTTGCTGTATGCATTTTTCTGTGAGCAGACAAAAGCTGACATTTATTTTACTGATAGCCCTGTATTTCCCCTCCCGCTACCACTGCAGCAGAATTTCTTTTGCCCAAGGAAATTGAGAGGATCAGAGCACATCTGATGTCCCATTAATTTAAAACGGCTGCCAGGACTTGCATATTGTAGCAGCTTTAAAGTGATTGAATTTGGATTATTTCAAACTCTGGAAAGTCCTGCCTTGCCTGGCAGAGGCGTATCAAGTGACAAAATAAAATACGACCCCGGTGTGAGATATCTGCACGTACATGCGTTCTCTTCCTCGAGCACGCAGTCTTGCAGCAGGCAGATTAGAGGCAATGGAAAGAAAAAACCGAATATATTTCCCCCCTGTTTTGTTGGGTTTTTCTTTGGTCGCAGCCCCCTCTCTGGAGCTGTAGCCCAGCTAAGTGGAGACACCTGGTGTTTGCTGCAGCAAGTTCACTGGAAAGCATGCGAAAGGGGCGAGGAGAGCAGGGGTGCCCGGGGTGCTCTGTCCTGCGCACAGGGCTTGGCCATGCAGCTGGAGAATCCATCTCATTCCTGCTGCCAGGGCCTGCCAGCAGCCCGCTGCCTTCCTCTGCTCTCCTCCTGCCGAGGCAGCAGCACCCGGGCACAGAAGGGCTGTTACAGGAGGGCTGTGTGCCGGAGGGGGGGGGGGCACGGACACGAACGACTTCAGCCAGTTAGGTGTTAAATTTAAGAGCTAACTTTTGGGTAATAACTGTTTTGTAATGCGTGGTGAGTAACTTGTGCAACGTAGTTCCAAACGCAGAAACAGTTTACACATGGCCAAACGAATATTAAAGTTTCACTACAAAAGAAATAGAGTGGCTGCCAAGGCCTGATTACTCATAAAATCCACAGCATTATCACCATCCATCACTGCTGTTCTTTTTAATGACCAAACTAAAAAGAGAGACATCAAAGTTGGGGTGGCGGTGTCGTCGTCATTTTTTTAGAGTAAGTTTCCTAAATACAGGATGAATACTGGAGCTCGACATATTTTTCAAGCAAAAAAAAAAAAGAGAAAAATCATTTGAATGAATCACAAAACATATGTTATGTTTTGCTGTAAAAGCCATGAAGTTTATGCAGTGCTCTGTTATGGTGACTGCTTGGCTTTTCATGCATTCCTAAATTACCATGTAATCTAAAACCTTGTTTTCAGCTGCTCTATATTGGAAAGTCCCCTGCAATAATCAGGATGATTACAGGCTAGTGCAGAGAACAAAACTTGTTTGTATTATTGCAAATAAAAATGTGGTTTATCAGAAATTTTACCTTTCAAGGGAAAAATAACAACAATAATAATGATAAACTTTCTCTTTTCTCTTGGCTGGAAATAGTTTAAGCAAGGAACTAATTTTGGCCACTCTATCACTTAAAAACACATGGATACTTGGTGTAAAAATATGTTTCTTTCCTGTAGGGACTTGACTCTAATCGGTGAGCCAGAACTATCTCACAGAGATTTCATTGTCTTATCTACTTACATCATCTTAATGTGATTTTATTTTACTTTGTCAAAGTCATATTAATGTAAATGTGCTCTTGATAGCAAACAGAGTTCTTTTTTATGCTAAACAGGATTCAGCTGACTCTAATAAAACAGCTTGCAATCCATTAGACTATAACTGTAATATAGTTATTTTGTTTCCCAAATAAAGACTGTGTCAGAAAGCTGTATAAGGATTTTTGTCTTGTTTTTCCACAATAATTGCTTGGGTGGGGTTACATTCTGATCTTTAAATGAATAGTATCGCTTGGAACAAACACTTCATATATCTTTTATCTTCCCCTCGCAATACAGTTCTGAGTTTTCTTTGAAAATGCAAAGCTACTTTTCCAGATAAGTCATCAAAATGTTTCCAAAGTATTTTAACTGCCAGATTAACTATATCTTGAATACAAAGATAGATGGCTAACATTCTTTATGCAGAAATCCTGCCAATGAATAGCAACTAGCAACAAATTAATTTCTTTTGCGGGGGGGGGGGGGGGACCACGAAGGGGAGAATAAAAACCAGCTTTGCTATTCAAAGCTCAAAAAGGTAAAAACATATTTAAAGAGAAAATAAGGCTAATTTTTCTGAAAGATTAATATGTAAGCAAAGAACAGAGGATTAAACACACATTTGCTCTCTTTTCAGTCTGTGTTCTAGCCTTCCCTTAATGTATGCAGCTAATTAAGGGCTGCAGTGACCTTGTGGCAGATTTTGAAATCTAGGAATTTGGGGGGTTTTTATTTATTTTATTTCTATTTCTTTTAATGCTGCCTCCCCCACAGAGCTGAATACAATCTGTTTCAGGTCAAAGTCTGTTTATGTCAGCAATGTTCATACTACACAACTAAAATGTTTTAATGCATTTATCAACTGGAAAATATTGCAAACATTTCATTTCCTTTGATACAGACACAAAAAACCCTCTGCCTTCATTGCAAATTCTTGTTCATATGAATCACTCTGAGTAATATTTGCTTTAACTTTCGTGTGGTTCTACAAACAGCCTTTATATGGCTGGACTTCAAAGCTGGTAGAAATAAAGGTTAGAAATGTGATAGGAGTAATCTATTATTAGGCATGAAACATTAAACCACTTTTAGTTATAAGCCTTAAAACCTGAATAATCTGGGTTTTTAACTTGCTGCATATTTATTGTGTTTTCAGTTACTTAAGTCATTTAGCGTGGAGGGACTGTTTTGAACAGAAATATTTTCCATAGGGATACGAACCACAATTGGGTTTAATTTTTCCTAATATTTAATTTAGAAAAACTGCAGTGTTATAACAGACATCTCATATGTCAAAGCTGAAATACTCTGTTCGGTGTTTCTCGCAGTGCAAAATTAATCTCTTACCAGCACACTGACCCGAAAGGCAGGTTTTAGTAAAATAGACACAGGGTGAAGGCAAGGGGGTGGGACAGGAAGATAAAATCTAGTTCTTCAAATAGAAGGGAGGGAGGGGGGGAAGTAGCACAGAGGAATGTCACAGTCCACCATTGCCATTGAATGACAAAACCTGACCCAAATATGTGTGCAAGAAGTTTCTTTGACCCAAACACCCCCAGCCTCTACCATTCATCCCCAGCTGCCCCACGTCAAGGGACTGGTCATTGTTAGTTCTCCACACGGGCATTGCTTGTGAGGGAGTGCTTTGGTCTGAGAGTCAGATGTTGTGGGGGATCGCAGTAGGTTTGGGGAACTTCAGACTGGTTCAGCTGATCAAGGGGTAGGAGCCACAGTCCACGTTGGTCATGTTTTGTTCTTGGTTAAATCTGTGTACTAATACAGTAGATTAGAAATAAGCCCAACAGTCAAAAATACACAGTAGTTCAAGCCAAACAGGTCAGCCAGAAATAAACCATCATTTGAAATCCAAATTTTTAAACCCTTATTAGTTTGGGAAAGTGCAGGGGTGCAGCCTGGGCCCGATCTTGGCCCCACAGCAACAGTGGGAGTTTTACCATTGACAATGTGAACCACATTTCTTTTTCCTGTTGATTTCAATCCTAAACAATTGATTTTGTTTCCCCAGGTCCCACTGTGCCAAGTAACTATGGCTGCTGGCTTTCTGGCTGCCCTGCATATGGGTGGGACTAGGGGGATTCACTCACCCCTTCCCATGGAGGTACAGTTGAACTCAGCACCACTGTGGGCTCCAGCCCCGCATCAGGACATCAACTGCCTTGGGTCGCATCGCCAGAGTGACCTCAGCAATACGGAAAACCAGCCCAAATCATCATCATATTACCCATCAGAGTGAGTAATATCCATATTTACAGTGTGAGCGTGGTGCAGGCAGTGTCTTGGGCTGCCATGCTCTCCCATAGGTGCCATGGGATTGTGGAGAATTTGGTGGTTTCCCTCACAAGTGCATGCAGGACAGTCTCTGGGTGGGTGCAGGGGCAGAGCCCAGGGTCATGCCTGGACTTGGGTCTGAAGGAGGTGTCTCGGGATCTTTAAACTGACTGGGCAAAGTTGCCCGTGTGTGAAGCTGGAGGAACCAAGCGAGTCCCCTTATGCAGGGTGTCGGAAAGGCTCCCTTGGCAGTGGTTGTCTCGCTGGGGAATGGAAAACTCTTGCTGGCTATTTATATTTTGTTCAGTGGAAGAAAGAGGCCACACCCCCATCTCATTAGTGTAAAAAAAGCATCGACAGCTCTGTAGTCTCCACCTTTCCTTCTCCCATGCTCCTCTATCGCACCTGGTCCTGAGCCAGCCCGGTTTAATAGGTTACCCTGAAAACGCAGGGACTGTGGTGCTGTGCAAGATTGCACATTCACAGGAAGTGTATGTTCACGGAGCCGTAACAGCAGCAGACTAAGGAGCGATAGCTCTGGCGAGCAACAGCGAGAGATGTTAATATTGCTGGGAAAGGTGAAACCATAATTGAAACCATTTATTTGGGGGCATGTGGGACTGGATGAGGTGATAGTTTCTGAGCAACAAATATCTGTAATTCACTTGTACTGGTCTTACAGACTTTTAATTTGCTCTACAAATTTGGTTAGCTGGATAACATGTAAACACCAAGAACTGCACAGGGCAATCCATTAAACATTAACTTATTGTAGACTTAAAAAAAACCCCAACCACTCTTATGATATTAAAAACATAAGGGGAAAGAGATGCCAGGCTAGTGAATGAAGCCAGCTGACTGCTGAGAAGAGGCTATGGTTTTGCTCCATAGCTTTGCCGTTTTCAGTAATCTGACTCACTGAGGTATTTTTAGACACAGTAACAACCTCCATTGTTCAGTAATTTTTCATTTGATTTTTCCTCAAATTATGCTGTCCTTTTGGCCCCCAAATTCCTTTCTTCAGTGAGGCAGTGCTGCCCTCCACGCCCTGAGGAGGAAGGGGAGCCATGGAGGACTCTGATGATTCGGACCACATGGTGGAATAAGATAGATCTCAGCGTCAGGTTGGCAGGATATTTCTCTTTCTTCAAAGGTCTCCAAGCCCAGCAAGCTTTTCTTTGATACCTTTCCAAACGAATTTATCAGCACTGGGGCATACATTTGTTTAGATTGTTCCTGTAGGGTGGGACTTTCAAAAAAGCAGAATGCCAAGTGCCAAATTCTCACCAAGTTCTTAGCTCTCTTTGAAAATCCTAGCTATGTTCCACATCACTCCGCACATCCCTGCTGGAGAGGTGCATACGGTACCCTCACAATGGGGGCGCAGGGGATACATGAAAGATTGTGACATTTCAGAAAGCAGGTGAAGGAAGAACTGGCTCTAGACAGAGGAAATGCACAAAAATGTGGAGGTTGGGAGGAAACAAAGAGGGAAATGGAGACCAAACTCCCTAGACCCATCATCTTTCTTTTCCTTTTTTTTTATCCTTCCTTTCTGTTTGCCATTTCTTCTGTTGGTTTTCCCCATCAGAAAATTGTTGTTGTTACAAGAGAGAGGAGCATACACTGTGTATAGAGAGCATGGGCAGAACTCGGATCCCACAGACACCTGCTCATGCTCTGGGCTTGAGGTGTGTTGAAACAGATGCAGGTGACCTGATGGCGCCAAGTCTGATCCTCCTTTGGCCTCCTAAAGAAAAAGTAAAGGCTGCTGTACTAAAACAGAAGCCACAGAGGTTTGGCATTTGATCATCTTATGTACTTTTAATTAAATAGCAGTTAAGACCATGCCAATTTTTATGCACTACCTCAGGAGTAAGCAAGACATTATGGGGAGCTGCATAGGAACATCCAGGCTAGTAGCTACTGAATAACAAATACACTGATGGCCAAGAAAGGGCTGCCAGAGCTATTGTTCTCCTGCCCTGAGGAAAGGGCCTGATGAGGGAGGGCTGTTCAGAAGGGATGTCAGAGAAGGAATCTTTATTTTATGAGTAAGGAGTTATTTTATTTTATTTTATACAGTGGCTATTTCTGATCTGTTATTGGTGCATTAATGATTTGTGAGCTACAGCAGGGTTTGTGTGTCCTCTGCTTTTATTTTGTGGGGGGGGGGGGGTGTCAGATTGATAAGATATTTCCGAGTTCTCTAATCTAATATATGTAGTCATGTACCTGGCTGTTTTTTTTTAAATAGTAAGTACCTAAAGACTGCAGAGAGCTACATCATGTCTTAAATCTAGTTTCTCTTTACTACCTCTTGGTTTGCAGATGGAATTTAAGATGTTGATTTTGCTTGCAAACTCCCATGGCTTGGCCTTGGCAAGGAAAAGTGGTTCTGTTAAGATTGGTCATACATTACAAGCTCAGTGAGCCTCAACCCATCCCTTCTTGTCCCATGTGGATCCAAGGATTAGATGTCAGCTACCTAATTCAACCAGGCTGGACACAGACTTGCTGCAGCAGCTGTGCCCTTGGACGAGGGCAAAGGCAGTGGGGTGCTGGGGCAGGGAGGGCACAGGAACCCTTGGGTCTGTATCACTTGCAGGGAGACAGGGAGGCAGAGGTGAGAGCCTGGAGGGAGCTTTGGAAAGACTCCTCAGTTTGCACTGGGGCACTGGGCAGTGCTGGCATCTGACTTGGGAGGTTCTCAGATCCCGGGAACTGGTGTTTGAAAGGAGCTTGGTTGGGCACTCCTGTCAGTAAGCTTTGGGAGATCAGAGTCCCGCTTTGATTTATTTCAAACATTCAGCTACCAAGAATAAGATAGGGACCTTTCTTACGTGTTTTGGAGATCTAATGAAACATACAAGCCTGCAAAAGTCCTTTGCCGTGTGCAATCAAACCAGCATTGCAAATCTTTCTGAACAAGGCACTCCAGCATCAGCCTCCAGATGCCATGTAATGAGTTTGTGGTTTGATGGTCTTCTCTCAGAGCACTGGCTAAAATATTTTTATCTTTAGATTTATTTTTAGAGTTTATGGTTGAAAGATTTCAGGTCTGGGCAGCCCTTCCCATGGCTTTGAGCAGTGACACTTGCAGTTGTGTTTCACATAATTAAACAGCCAACAATACTTAATGAAGAAATAAATAACATCAATAAAGTAGTAAATAATTATATGCAGGGAAACACCAAAGACATTATCCATCAGGCAACAGCTGTGAGCATTACTTTTGATTAATCAATAATGTTGTACAATACGAGCAGGAATGCTGGCCAGGCCTCTGGGGGAATCACCTATGCTTTTCCAAGCAGCAAGGTTTGTGATTTTAAGCAGAACTTTCAGCAGAATCTTTAATTAAATGTAACAGCCAGGAGCTACTCCACCAGCAAATGCCTCACTTCTCAAAGCAGACCGAGCAGTGGGAGTTGAACCAAAGCTGATATTAAGGCCTTCTCTGTATTTTTGAAGGTTTGTTGGTGTATCTGCTTAACGGGATACCACGTCCATCAGTAAAGGTGCTGTTTGGCTAAGGATGCTTCTGCAGGGTCTAGGCAAACTTGGCAAGGGTTTGGCAGTGCCGGGCTTGTGCTGCCTGGGAAGAACAAGCCAGCACTTTTTGGCTGTGCCTCCACAAAGATGCCAGCCCAGCCTGCAGCTGGTGACTATGGAGCCTCATCCCAGTGCAGACAGCTTCTGGAGCAAGCGCCATTCTGTATCTGGTTTCAAAATGTAAATACAGCTGAAATTCCACATGTGTGCTGTGACTTCTCTGTAGCCCAGCAAGGGCAGGCTCGTGCTGGGATCTGGTTCATCCTTAGGTGTCCCTACTGGACAGAGAAGCCTCAATGAAGCCTTCAGGAGAAATGGATCTCCTCCCGAGCGCATCGCTCTTCCTGAGCGCTCCTGCCACCAGCCCATTTATTTCTGCAGTGCCACTTCCTCCTCGGGCAACAGCCCCAAATTCTGCTGAGAGGCTCCTCTTCAATTGGCCAGCCCCACTGCGGGCTTCTTCCATGCCTTTTTGGTTTTGTTTTTTCTTTCTTTAATATACAAAAAGCTGTAAAGAATGCCAACCTGTCAATCAGACTGATCACAGCACTAGATCCCAGCTTAGATAACAGGCACAAGGTTTTATAGCCCTCACCCCATTAAAAGAGAAAGATAAGGGGCATAGGTTTCCAGAACCCATGAGGCCTTGTTCTTCATGAAGCCAACCATTGATGGCTTCCTGGTGCCTGAATACACAAGAGCACCACATCGCTTCCGCTGTAAATCCAATACTGGTGATACCTGTCCACCAGCAGAGATGGGAGCTCAAGGAGAAAGAGGGGAGCAAAGCAAAGGGCTGTTGCTTGTCTTGAAGGATGGAAACAAAACAGATGTGCAGACCCATGTCTGAAGGTTATTTTAATTCTGTGCGATGGCAGGTGCACGTACGAATGTTGCAAGCCTGAGGCACACTGGTTTGTTGAGCTAGAAATGGCGATGCTTCCCAGAGGTATGGACAGGGAAAGCCCTCAGCTCTTGTTTGAGAAATGGAGGTTTGAAGAAGGCAGTGGAAGAAATGCACTGCTTAATAGGCCAAGCACTTCCCAAAGATCAACCTTGGAGTCATTTTTTTTCCAAACCCTATCAGAAGGAGAACCAGGAACAGAAATCTTGCATGATAATTGCTGATAGCACAACAAAACCCAGAGGGTCTCCTTTACCCACTTCTCAATGTGCAAGCACTAATAAACTGCTGTGATAACATTAATACTCCTGATAGTCTCTATGGAATTCTACCAAATGTGAATTTCATTATCATCTGCAAAAGTGAAATACATTGTGGGCATTTAAAGGTGTAGCGTGCAAATTGTGGCATTGCTGCCTGTTCACAGCCCATCATATAACCCATTTTCAAAGCACCTGCCAGCCAGGTATGGTAGCACTGGCTGCGCTCCCTGATCTGGCACGGAAAATAGGTATCACCAAATCTATGCAAATCCAGTCCAGTCCCAGATAAACAATACCGGGTGAAATCAAGTGAATTGGGCTCACAGTTCCTCTTCAAGATCAGAAGATGCAATTATGAGTCTCCTACTTCACCTGTAAAGTTTATTGGGCTTGCTTATCCCAGCACTCTGCAGAGCCCGTGTTTGGTCAGTCATCCCCCACGATATCTGATGTGCATCCAGGGACACAGGGTACACACACACGTTTCTCTGTGTGAACACTAAGGCTGATGAGGATAAATCAAATTTGTTTTCTGCAAAGCAAATTTGCATGTTTTAAGCATGTTTAAAACAATTGCATGTTTTCAAATAATTAATACAGTGTAAGTAATGTATGAAATTTCACAGCTTATTTTCCTTAGAAGACAGAAAAGCACATCAATAACCCAAAAGCAAGGGCAGGGTTTGGGGCTGTTTTAAGTTCTTTGTCAACCTCTTTCACAGATTACCCCCACTGGCTGCAGGAGCAGTGTTTATGGAGGGTATTGGTTTGTTTAATGAGATAAATTAAAAAAAATAAGTACAGACAAAGAAGTTTTTGGTAAGATATGGATCTCTCTCCAGAAATCATCTTAATAACAGATAATAATAACATAATATTGGCATGACTTCAAAATAAATCCTTATTCTAGGTCTAGAATAAGTACCTTAATAAGTACCTTAAATAACATTTTTTTCTTAACTGGAATGAGGTTTGAGCAATCCTTTTTTCCCAAGCAGACAATATTTGGCATCTTGTGCACTGCATCAGATAAGACAAGTGGATGATATTCAGGTATTTCTCTGCAATCCTGTTATTCCTGCTTTGTTTTATTGAGATGAAGCCCTGTATTTCTAAACCCAGGAAGGGCAGATCTCAGCAGGCCGCCTCCTTTCCTGCTGTCCTGAGCTTGTGGTTCCCATTGACTCTGCTCAAAACAGGTTTTCACTTAAGTTAGTGTTTTCTAACTCTTTTTTGTACAGGGTGAAAGTGATGCCCCCCAGGCGCGAAGTGGCAGGCAGCCAGGTCTCACCTTGCCCTCAGCGGATGACCCTGGGGCTGCCACCATGGACCTAACTGCCCTCTGCTTTCACCGAAATACCGGGGTTGGGAATAAGATCTTTTTGAAGAACTGCAATTTTCGGAACCCTTTTTATTGCAAAGCAAGGTAGAGCACCTCTTAGGATCATTATTCAAATGTGGCATATGTTTTGCTGTGAATTTTCAGTAGAACTCTCTCCAGTGATTTCCAAAATAAATGAGACTTTGCATAGTACTTTTCCCATATTTAACACTGCCTTCCCGACGTGGCAGCCAAGGCTTCCTTTTAAAGGCGTGTGCATGAGATTATGCAATTGTAGTATTCTGGATACCCAAAGCAATTAAAATAAATCAGGCTAGGTATAATGAAGATGAGCCAAAACATCTGTTTCTCAAGAGGATTTTTTAACTCTAACCAACCCTATCGTCCCCAGAGGCTTGGATCCATGGTGGCTAGACCTCAGAGAGCCTTGTACTTTGGAAACATGTCCAGCATTCACTTGGGTAAGAAAAGTTGGAGCTGGAAAGGAGAAGAAAGACTTTCTGGTATGGCAGATATCCGTGCTCCCTGGAAACAGCAGCTGTATAACCCAATGTATTTGGCGGAGCTGGACGTGCAGATCAATTCCTTTTCCCTTCTAGTATTCTAGTTGACGTGTGTACCTGAACTGGTGGAAGGAGGAATGATTTTCGCATCCTCTCCGGTGTTTACCAGACAAGTCCTGTGTTTATGATCAGCAGTTATTTCAGCCTGACTGCAGGGCTGGTTCAGGGCCGCAGAAACCACTGTCCCCCCAACACCAGCACCAGGGACCACAGTGACCTGGGACAGAGGAGCACTCTCTTACAGAGCCAGTTGTCCTGCAGGGCAAGAAGCAGCCTTCAGGACACAGAGCTGAGGTAACCAGGAGCTATTTTGCTTTGTTTCTCTTCTGCTGACACTTGGTACCACATGCCAATAACCTTTTCCAGGCAAAATTCAGGAGGAGGGGAGTTGCTGGGCAGACCCCACCAGATTGTTGAGCTGCCTCAGGTATGTACTTAGGTGGGAATGGCTTGAAGACAGTTTAGCCAAAGGTTAAATGTTGCTAAACTGTGCTGGATGATTGACTCACCAGTTTTGTTGCGTCTGTAACTCAGATAAAGGATGAAGACATGGGAATAAATGTGTAGAAGTGACTGCTACAGTTTGAGGGGAAAAAGTCCCCAAGGTTGTGGTGGGGGACACACGGACACATCAGCCTTGCATCCTCCATCTGTTAGCTCAAAGTTTTAACAATGACGTTAAAAAAGATCTCGATAACTGAGAGATCAGATGTCCTTGCACAAACCAAACTAGTTAAAAACACAAAAACTCAATCCCTAAACAGGAAAGCAAGAGTTGCCAGAAGCAGTTAGACAGGGGCAAGGCATTCAAAGTCAATGAAGGTGTGAAGTCCTTTGCTTTCGAATGAGGGCAGGGATGAAAAAAGGCCAATTTTGAGTTTGGATGGTGCATCCCTTGCCTGGGAAACCTGCTTTGCCCTCTCTGGCTTGCTATCTGGTAGCACTGGCTGCTCCCTCTGGGATAGCTGCTTACCCACCTCTGGAGCCGCCAAATGTGTGAAACAAAAAGGCCACGATGGCTGAGACCTGCTAAAGAGAAAGAGGTCAGCTTGTTTACTTAAACTGGTTTAAATCTGGCACACCGAGAATAGCAGTTGCTTTGACCACTGACTTGGGTAAATATGGCCTGGCATTCTTAGGGTGGTATTTCCAGCTCCAGCTATCCGCATATATATATATACATATATACATATATGTGTTTTCAGTAAAAACAGTTAAGGTAAATTATTTGACAGGAGCTGGATGTGAAATGGCTGGTGTGCATTTCCTGCATGTTGTTTGGAAACCGAAGCCCATCTAAAGCCTTACCAGGTGACATCCCCTTCTGAGCTTTATGATTAAGATAGAAATAGTTTTGGTCCAGTGGAGAGATTTTATTGGGGATTTTGTGAGAAGGCAGCTATTTTTAGCAGATAAATTAGCATGTTTTCTGAAGTGATACAGGCAAGGAAGGATAGCCAGGGAGAGCTGGCTAGACAGTTACAGTGTTCCAGCTTTGAAATGACAGTTCAGCCCTTCTGACTTGAGATTAAATGATCTCCGTGGCCTCAGCTCCCCTTTTTCTTTCACAGCTGTCCACGCTACCACCGCACATAACAAGACATAATTTTGCATAAGTAGAAGGCTGTGCTCTAAGCCAATATACAAGTCATACCTGATTGAATATTGCCATTTCAGAGCTGCCATCTAATCACATTTTTCAGGCTGTATGAACAAAATAATGTTGTTATAATTACACACACTGTTTGTGTGTATGTGCGCATGTGTATTATGTATGTATAATGACATTAGGATGATAATATAGCTGTTTCTATTAGCTCTGTGGTATTAATAAGGTATGACAGAAAGTTATTTGATGCCATTTGAAATCCCACTTGCATTTTCATATTGCTCTCAGATGTAATTCAGGGACTTGATTTTTATGAGTTATGGCTCTGATGTCACTTGTATTTTTGCCCGTAATAGGTCCCACTGGAGCAAAATTCATCAGACTCAATTAACAACTTCTGAAAAGTGTACCTTGGTTAGCAACCGATCAGGCGGAAACTGCGTGGGCTCTGTTTCAGCTGACCCATCACCCTGTGCCACTGCATGAAACCAGCTTTCCAGGCAGCAGGTAACAGCCACCTCAGCTTACTGTTACCAGGAGACTTAG
>JASSUY010029901.1:0-11594 GCA_032466535.1 Forpus xanthops
CTCTCTGCATGCAGCCATCCAGCCAGTTCTTTATCCACCGAGTGGTCCACCTATCAAATTGATGACTCTCCAACTTAAAGACAAGGATGTCATGTGAGACAGTGTCAAACTCTTTGCACAAGTACAGACAGATAACATCAACTGCTCTACCCCTGTCGATCAGTTCTCTAGCTCCATCATAAAAGGTCATCAGATTGATTTGCCAGGATTTCCCCTTATTGAAGCCATGCTGGCTGTCACCAAGCGCCTGGTTGTTTTTCATGTGCCTTAGCATGCCTTCCCGGAGTATTCGCTCCAAGATTTTGGCAGGCACAGAGGTGAAACTGACTGGTCTGTAGGTCACCAGGTCATTTATTTTCCCCTTCTTGAAAATGGGGGTTACACTTCCCTTTTTCCAATTGCCAGGAAAATTCACCTGACTTCCATGATTTTTATATTTGATGGACCGTGGCTTAGCAACTTCATTTACCAGCTCCTTCAAGACCCGTGGATGGATTTCATCATGTCCCATGGACTTGTATATGTTCAGGTTTGTAAGATGGTCTCGAACCAGATCCTCTCCTACTGTGGCTCTAAGTACTTCTTTCTCCCAGTCCCTGCATCTGCCTTCCAAGCCTTGAGTGGTGTGGTCAGAGCATTTGCCAGTGGAGACCGAGGCAAAGAAGTCATTAAGAACCTCAGCCTTCTTCATATCCAGGGTAACCAGTTCTCCTGATAGCTTCCCAAGAGGACCCACATTGTCCATAGCCTATCTTTTATTTACAATGTACCTACAGAATCCCTTCCTGTTATCCTTAACATCCCTTCCCAAGTTTAACTGTAACTGAGTCTTAGCTTTCCTAACCTGGTCCCTAGCTTCCCGAACAACATCCCTGTATTAATCCCAGGCCACCTGTCCTTTCTTCCACATTTTATAAGCCTTTTTTTTCCTTCAGATTTTCCTCAGCAGGTCCTTATCCATCCATGGAGGTCCCCTGGCCCTCCTGTGCCACTTCTTTCTAGTTGATATGCAACACTCCTTAGCTTGATGCAGGTGATCTTGAATATCAATCAAGACTCTTGGGCCCCCTGCCCTCTAGGGCTGTATCCCATGAAACCTTACAGAGCAGGTTCCTGAGAAGGCCAAAGTCTGCTCTCTTGAAGTCCAGGGCAGTGAGCTTGCTGCATGCTCTTCTTTCTCACTATCCTGAGGATCTCGAGTTCAATCACCTCATGACTGCTGCAACCAAGGCTTCCCTGGAGCATTACATTTCCAATCAGCCCTTCCCTGTTTGTGGGCACAAGGTCAAGCATGGCACCTCTCCTTGTCAGCTACTCTTTTACTTGCAGAAGAATATTGTCTTCCACACAATCGAAGAATCTCTTGGACTGCTTGTGCCAGGCCATACCATTCCTCCAACAGGTATCAGGGTGATTGAAGTCCCCCATGAGGACAAGGGCCTGCAAGCGTGAGGCTGTTCCTATCTGTCTATAAGACTACTTCATCCACAGAGTCCTCTTGATCAGACGATCTGTAACAGATCCCAACAATGATGTCCCCCATAGCTGTTTTCTCTTTAACCTTGACACACATACTCTCCATTGACTGCTCACCTGTTCCTAGACGGAGTTCCATACTCTCCAGCCTACGCCTAACATAAATAGCAACTCCCCCTCCCTGTCTGCTGGGATGTCATTTCTGCAGAGCCTGTGACCTTCCATTCCAACATCCCAGTCATGGGAGCCATCCCACCATGTTTCTGTATTAACAATGAAATCATATCCTTGTAGACATGCCCACATCTCTAATTCCTCTGTTTGTTCCTCATACTATTGGCATTTGAATAGAGGCATCTGAGCCGAGCTCCAAATGAAGCCAGAGCATTGGCTGGAGCTGCTGAAATATCTCTGCATCACTCCAACACATCTAGTTTAAAGCACCCTTGATCAGTCTGGTAAGCCTCCTACCAAAACAGCTCTTGCCCTTCATTATCAGACCAGCTGCATCAGGCTCCAGTTGACCTGGCCTCTCAAATCGAGTCCCATGTTCTAAAGACCCAAACCCCTGACTATGGTACCACTGTTCTAACCATTTATTAACCTGGCAATCCTTCCTAGCCTTTTTAAGGTCCTGCCCTTTAACCTGGAGAATTGATGAAAGGTCTATCTGTGCTCCACAGCCCCTAACCACCTCTCCCAGTGCTCTGTAGTCCTTAACGTTCTCCAGTGTTCTCCAGGCTACTGCTATCTGTATCACTAGTACCCACGTGGACCTCTAGAAGTGGGTTATAGTCAGTGGGACTTACTAGAGCAGCAGCCTCTCTGCAGTATCCATGATCTGAGCCCCTGATAGGCAACACACCTCCCTTGAGACTGGTTTAGGCTGAAGATGGGTGCATCTGTTCCTTTCAAAGTAGAGTCCCCTACTACTATGACCCATCTCTTTTTCCTAGCAGCACCAGTAGTGATCTTCTTCACCGGTGCATCATCTGGTTGCCCATGTGGTGAGGTGTGTGTTTCCTCTTGAGTCCCCTGCAGAGCAGTGAAGCAGTTCTGGGTGGGGGTATCAGATTTAGGAGGAAGCCCCTTGCTTTTAATTGTCCTCTTTCTCCTTTTTTGTGTTATTTCTTTTTGTTACTAGTATTATATATGGATATTATTATATTATATATAGGGATATATAGGCATGTTATATAATATCCCATGCCAAATGGCATGTGAGATGGTAAAAATTTAAGAGAACTGCTTTGGGATGGGAGCTTTGAAAAGCTTACTGATTTGAGTCCACTAATAGCTGGGATAAAAGCACCAAATTTACTTTGTGCAAGTATGTGACCAAATTTACTTTGTGCAAGTTTGTGACCATTTGGTAACAACAGAAGTTCACTAGAATGAGAGCAAACAAGGCAGACATACTACACTGGAGATCTGTGAGAATGTAATGTTCACAATGAGGATGTAATAAGGCGCATGTATATTCTGAGTGACTTAGATACAAGACCTTAAGTGAATTATAGTTCTGCCTGAGTAGTGTATACAATAGACTGCATTATTTCTTTTAATAAAAGATTTGTTTAATTGTATTAAACACAATTATACTGCAGTTCTGCCTGAGCAGTGCAGACAATGGAATTCATTATTACATTTAACAGAAAATGTATTTAATTTTCTAGTAAGTAATCTCAATGAAATTGAAATGGTTGACTAAAATATTTTCCAAAACCAAATTACCTTTGGCTGTAATATTTTTACAAAATAGAGCTGTCCATATTCAATTAAGTTAATTTCTTTTTAAGTCGAACTGTGGGGAAAAGTGATTTGCTTTTAATTTTATGTGGAATTGTTTCACATTTGATCTAAACATTGCCCATGTTTTATGCCCTCGTTATGAGCTTTCTGTGTAATAAGAAAAACAGAAGCATCCATGTACATGTGTAGATATATTTACACAAAGGCTTTAGCATCCAGTTCAGTGAATGGAACAGAGAGACTTCTTCAACTGGTATTCCTTTACAGGGGAAGAAGAATAAAATAAAGTAAAATGAATAAAGTGTACCCCAGGTGTCATATGGAGTCTGAACATGGCCAGAACACATACCTAGATCCAGAAATCTGAAGGGTTTCCCAAATCCTCTAGATGAGACAGTAGCTGCTGAGAGCCATATGTATTTAAAATACATCATAAAACAAATAGGTTGATCAGCTGATTTAAAGAGAGAGGTGCACAAGCAACAACTGTTCATGGGCACAGAGGTGACTATGCTCACTTTCGTCTAAGTCTGGTCACAAAGTCTACATGAATTAAGATGTTAATTTGTGACTAGAACAGAGCAGGTCTCAACCTGTGTCCTTGCTAGACAGTGATCCTGCCCATGCAAGATGGACAGCCCAGTATTAGAGTAACTCGGGCAAAGAATAGCCTGAAAGTAACATGACCATGACTGGTTTTCCACTTCTGAGTGAGAGCTCTGATGAGCCTTTATTTTCATTCTTTTTCTATCCATCCCACTTCTTCTCCAACTGCTTCATATTTTCCTAAGAAAGAGAAAGGAAATGTAGAGGGAATACATTTGCCTTAAAAAGTAACAACAGAAAGTGAAATAAAAAAAAATCCCATTAAAAATTTCAGTAAACCCAATGCATTTTCTTTCAGTACCTCTCACAGGAGCACTTTGGGAATGGAATCAGAACAGCATGTTCATTATGCTTGGATCAAAGGAACTGGAGAAGGAAAGGCAATGGTTTATAATTAATTCTATTTATAGTTTGGTAGGATCAAATACTTTCTGATGTGGATCAGGATCTCATTGTGCTGGACACTGTAAGCACAGAATAAAAACATGATCTGTGCCTCATGGAATTTATTACCAATGTTAAGTTCTGGCAATAGCAAAATGAATGTAGCTTGGAAAAGCAGCTTTTGCTAACTTACGCTACATTGTTTTTTTCTTGGGAGCTAATGATAACTATCCATTGTGAGTCATTACAGCTATTTTTCTTTTCTCCTAATGTCAATGTGAGCCTTCTGAGTTGGCAGATTTTTTATGGGCAGTAAAGATCTGTTGGGGGCCAGAAAAGTGGGGCATTCCTAATTAACATTCACATCTTGCTTCTGCTTGCATTGCAATTCTCAGGATTTCATGTGCTGTCACATTTACTGTCAGGAAAATTATTCAAGCTTTATCTTAATAAAAATCTATTCTAATTATATATTTTGAAAAAGAAATCTCCAAAAAGCTCAGCTTGCTGCTTCTTCCCAGGCAAACTCCAACAAACAACCCATGAAGCAGCAAATTACTTTGGATGGCATTGCATGTTCATAACCAAGCTTTTGTATCTGTCTTAAAACTGTGGAAAAAGACCGTCATGTGTAGCCATCCAAAAAATATGGTCATGTGTAGCCATCATTGACTTCAAGACCTAAAAAAAATTATTTATGGCATTAGAAAAATCAGACTGAGATTTTTTTGCCTTCTCTGAAATCAGACAAAATTTTGCAAGTACCTCTAGAAGAAATGGAGGAGGAGAGCAGACAGTAGCATTGCCCCCCCCGCTGGTCAGCTGAGTAAATCCACTGTCAAAAGGAGAGAAATAATATTCCCAGAAGGTAGGAAATGACACAGAGAAGAAAACTGGCACGTGAACTCTAAACAGCCACAGAAGTCTTAGTAACAGAGCCATCAAAGAGCATAGTACATTGAATAAGATTGATGCACTTCAAAAGCCCAGGGATACCAAAGTTTGTCTCAGTTAAATGATAAATAAGTGCCATCTACCCAACAGCAGCAAGGAAGCAAAGACTGAGGCAAGAACTCACACTCTAAAACACCCTTCACTCCTCTTCTCACATCCACTCACCACCACGATGGCACTTTTCAATGGAGAACCAAGGACACACAATTCAGCAATGACCTTACATGATGAGTAGGTTCTTGGGGCTCCCTTCTCCATGTAACCCTGAAGCCTGGGCTGCGACAGTGAAGACTCCACTAGTGTGATCCTGATGATCTGGTTCTTCTTCGTTTGCCCAGGAGGATTTGAAATGGTGAGTTTCACTCTGTTGTTAATCTCATCCCAGCAGAGATCAATGCTCAGCAGAGACAAGATGCATACCCAGTCTATTGCTTCCCTAGTCCTCCCTCCCCATTATATGCTGGTCTGTATCTCTAGTTCCTTTATTTCTTCCAGCTGCCTGACTGTGAAAGTCTCAAAAAGGAGATAAACACTGCAGTTCGGTCCAAGGCCCTTTGAGGGGAAAATGCAGAGGAGAGGATAGGTGCTGCCAGTCCCGGCTTATGGGAGGTAGAAAATCAAGCACCATATACTTTCCTACAGTACCTGAACAGGTTACAGCAGCATTGAAAGAACCTTGCAGTCAGTAGTATATTGGAAAAATCCCAGATCTCACTATCACACTTGCAGTGAGGCACTGAACCTGATGACGGGCACAATTCATGCCTCCCAGCACTACAGCTTCCTACTTGGCAGAAACAGCAGCCCCTTCTTAAATGAAAACTAAACCATTCCCTAAAGCTTTGCAGCAAGGCAGAGATTCTGAAGCAAATCTAACCTCCACAAAACTGAGACAGATGTGGATGGGGATGATGTGTTTCTCAGATCTCCATAACCTTCATTACATCAAAAAATATAGAAGAAAAGAGAGCAGAAGAACGTGATACCATGGCAGTAGGAAGCACATGTTTCCTGACTGCCCCATGATATTTCAGCTTCTCACTTGCTTTGTCAGTAGTGTTACCAATAACAGACTGTTCTAGGAACTGCAGTATGTGTGCAGCAAAGATTTCAGAACAGTGTCTTACAACAGAAGTGGTTTGCCCTCTTGTCCTTGGCTGTAATTTTCCCCTGTGTATATACTTTCTGCTAGTGCAACATTTTAGCGCTGCAGTTGTATTAACATCGTTTTTGAAGCACCTCAGGAACATTCATCTTGAGCAGAGCTATATTAATGTAAAATATTCTTCAATGAGTAAGTTAAACAGTAAGCATGATATTGATTCAGTGCCTCACAAGGTCTTACAAGAATTAATTCAGATATAGGCTTGGATGTGAGCCTTCATTGCATGCACTGAAAACTGGCTCAAGGCTTGTAAACAAATTGCAAAGATTAATGATACTGCAACTTGCTAGAAGTCTTCTCAAACGCATTTTCTGACTGCCTTGAAACATTAGGTACTTTATGCTTACAAGATTCTGGAAGTCAGGAGTTACTGTGGGAGGTCACACAGTTTTGCAGACAGAAAAGAGAGAAGCCTGGAGAATCAGCCAAGGTTTTGGTAACTCAAATCCAAGCTTGTATCCTAGTTTCAGGACTGTTCTTTCAAACAAATCTTCACCACTTATCTTTTAAGATCCTGATAGTAAATCTGCTTCTATCGGTTATGTATCTAGTATGAATTAACGTATTTCTCAAGCTTTAACGGAAGTTAAGCCAAAAAATTAGTGGTAGTTTCTCTTTACGCTATTTCAGACAATTACTCTGCTTTTTGGTCATACAATATGTAATATTATGACACAAAGTGTACCTTATAAAGCTTCTTTTCCATAGTGCCATTTTACAGTATTTTTAAAGGACATCAGCATAGCAGCAGTTGACGGTATTGTCTCTCAGACACTGAGAAGAAGATGCTTATGGAAAGAATATGAGAAGGATGCAAGAAGATACCTTCCCAGCCCATGCCATATAGACAAAGAGCAACTCCGTGATTAAATCCACATTTTAGATATATAGTTTGTGGTGTGCCTACTCTTCATCAGTTTTTTCCATCCACATTTTAAAACCTGTAATGATTTTGGTGTCTTCATTCTATGACAGTGAATTCAATAGCTTAATTACACATCAGTTAAATGGTTGCTTTCTTTTATTTCAAGCTTGTTAAGCTATTTCACTTCATATTCTCTGTTTCTGGTGTTATAAAAATCAGTGTATAATCATACCCTATTCACATTCTTCAAGTCATTTGTGACCTTATGTTTTCAACATACTCTCCTGGTCTTCTTATGAGGCTCTGTTCTTTTAAGACCAACAGATTTTTTGGACAGTTTCATCAGAATCTTTCTGGAAATCAAAATGCAGTGTATTGAAAGGATGACACATGCCCAAAGTTTTCAGCTGGATTTGTGAAACATAAATTACAGTTTTGTTAAAGAAAAGCTTTACTGACCTTTCCTGATAACATCACATTTGTCCATGCCTATTATTTTTATTTATCACAGCTTCAGTCAATTTGTTTGATGAGAAAATCAGACTTATTTGGTTGTAGTTTCACAACCTGCATGCACCCCATGGGGTCCTTTTACAAATGGGCATTGGGTTTGCCACCTGCTCTTTCTCTGCTATAAAGACTAATTTATTCAGTAGTTCCCCCAGAGCAGTTAACAGTTCAGCAGCAACTTTGAAAACTCTTGGGTTAATGCCATCTGCTTCTTACAGAGTCTGTTAGTATAAGTTTATTGATCTGTTCTACAACCTCTTCTGCTGACACTTCACTTTGAGACAGTTTGTAAGACTCGTTCCCTGTAAGTAAAGGTTTCACTTTGGTGACCTCTCTAAACTCCCATGTGGTTACACTCATGTAAGCAGTTCTCTGAGCCTTTCTGCTGCAACCACAGCATCCTCCAGTGCTTCCTCCATAGCTGAGCCATCTGTCAGCCCTACAGACAGGGGAAGAATGCTTGGATTTCATGTGGTTTAAACACACTTTACTAACAATTTCCAGGGCTTTCTCAGCTTACTTCTCAGAATCAGTTTTGACATAGCTGATTATGGTTTTGCATTACACATATCAGAAATTGTATGCATTTTCTGTTCTGCAACTTTGGATACAACTTTGCTGAGATCCTTTGTCAAGGACGTTATTTTACTTATAATTGCCTGTTTCTCTCTGTTGTTAACCACACTCCAACTTTTGGTCATTTAGAGATCTTTCTGTTGGGATACACATTTACTTTAAGGCTGCAATATATTTAAATATTCTTGAAGGCATTTTACTCTTTTGATTACTCCCCTTTGTCCTCTAATGGTTACCACATAGTTCCCATTTTGAAGTTAAATTTTCCTGTAGCAGTGTTTTTCACTTCTATAAGGTTTCTAAATTTGAATGCATGGAGTTACTGTTCTTCCTGTTGAAAACAGTTTCTTCAAGGGGTACTCATCAGTGATTTCCAAGAATACAATATTTTCACAATGCCTTACCTTGACACTTAGTGAACATTAGTGAGGAAGGGGAAATCTCATTACTGCTCCATTTTCAGCCTTTCCAGTCTTTCTTATGGCTCACACTATTGTACAGGATCATTCCCTTCCTGACTGTGCAATCAAGACATCACATAATGTTCTTTCAATTTAAATATGAACTTTTAGCATGAAGAATTCCTGTTGTACAAATATAATGATTTTAGGGTTTAAAGTTAATTTGTATTGGCCACATACACCAATCATGCAGCTTTTTTGCCCCTCTGCTTTCCTCAGTGTGAAGCACGAGGTTCTAATTTGCTCTGATTTTCTAGTGGGCCAGTAATTATTACCCTTCCACCAAGTACCTGAAAGGAATCTTATGCCAACAGTCTCATTCATAGCTGCAGTTCTCCCACATAGCCCCACTGTTACTTCTGCCAGTGCTGCTGTTACCCACATGAGCATAAATCAACAGCTCCACAACAACATGCTCTAGGAAGTTGTCCAGATGGCTAATGAAATTTGCAACTTCTGCACCTGGCAGAGAAGTCCTCATGCAAAATGTACTTACGTGAGGGGTTTCTACAACCTGTCCTTTTTACAGTAAATAAATGTGGAAGTTGTTGTTTTTTTTCTTCTGGATCTTCTCGTTACAGAGAATGTTTATATGTTGTTTACTATGAGACAGGGAACAGAGAGATTACAGACTGAAGAATCCTCTCATGGACATTTGCAAAGCTACTTAATTATCTTCATACAAATATTTCTTCAAAGCTATTGCTTGCCAATATGTTTATAACTGCTGACAATCACCGGCTGTTAATGTGTGATCGCTTTGTACGCAGCTACTGGTTTCTTTGCATTTGACCCCATGCGTGTGTGTCCAGTCTCTTGCCACTGATGGATCTTTGGGACAGAATAGGAAGGCTTTTTTTTTTCTTTTGATTTCCAGAAAGACTTTGATGATGATCTGTCATCTGGTCTTAAACGAACAGAGCCTCATAAGAAGAAAGACTGGGAGAGTATGTCGAAAACATAAGATCCTGAAGGTGAATAGGGCATGATTATGCACTGAGTTTTAGAACATCAGAAGCAGAATATGAAAAGAAATAGCCTAACAAGCTTGAAATTAAAGAAAGCAACTGAGTTGTTGCTAAAGTATAGTCATAGTTCACAGTTACAAATTCTACATAGGCTACATCTGCCTGTGCCAGATGAACAGCCTGTGTTTCTAACACAATCGGTGCATATCTGGTCAGAATGTTGAGTAGGCGGGGAGTTCCTGGAATAGTCTTTTCATACCTAAGATACAACATTTACATAGAACTTTAGATGCATTCAATGTTCTGATTATTATCATGGGGTCTAGTGTTTTCTTGTAGAGCATCTTGGTCTTTTCATGTAACTGAATGAATAGCTTCACACATGACTTAGAAATTCCAGGACTTAGGCCCAGTAAGAATCGCAGTTGCTGCATTGATCTTCCAAGTGGGATGATCACAACCAGAGGTAAATCTGACATAAACAATGATTTTACAGAGCTTACAGAAGCACACGAACTATTCAGTCAGGCCTGTAGCATTAGTCAAACCTCTTTCACCAACAGAAACAAATACTCCTGCCCTCATGCAAGCTTTCACAAGAAGTTCCAATCAAAGATTATTTACACATTAATTTTGTCTGATTTCTTGCATTTAGTTCAATGCAGCTTTGGCTTGAGTTTTGCCTTCTTATTTGTTCTCTGTTCCTGAAGCCCTTGCATGCACATGGCATCTTTGCAATCCCTTGCTTTTTTTGTGCTATTTTTTCTTTCACAGACCGTCTTAGGAACCTGAACGTATACAAGTCCATGAGACCTGATGAAATCCATCTGTGAGTCCTGAAGGAACTGGCAAATGCAGTTACTACATCACTATCCATCATATTTGAAAAATCATGGCAGTCAGGTGAATTTTCCTGGCTACTGGGAAAAGGGAAATATAAGCCCCATTTTCAAGAAGGGGAAAATGGATGAGCTGGGGAACTACAGACCAGTCAGCCTCACCTCTATGCCTGACAAAATCTTGGAGCAGATTCTCCTGGAAGGCATGCTGAGGCACATGAAAAACAACCAGGCGCTTGGTGACAGCCAGCATGGCTTCAATAAGGGGAAACCTTGCCTGACCAATCTGGTGGCTTTCTGTCATGGGGCTATGGGACTGATCGACAGGGGTGGAGCAGTTGATGTCATCTACCTGGACTTGTGCAAAGCGTTTGATGTTGTCTCTCACATGACATCCTTGTCTCTAAGTTGGAGAGTCATCAATTTGATAGGTGGACCACTTGGTGGATAAAGAACTGGATGGATGGCTGCACGTAAAGAGTTGTGGTCAATGGCTCGATGTCCAGCTGGAGACCAGTAATGAGTGGTGTTCCTCAGGGATGAGTCTTTGGACCGGTCTTGTTCAACATCTTTGTCAGTGACATGGACAGTGAGATTGAGTGTTCCCTCAGCAAGTTTGCCAATGACACCAAGCTGTGTGGTTTGGTTGATGTGCTGGAGGGAAGGAATGCCATCCAGAGGGACTATGACACGCTTGTGATGTGGGCTGATGCCAACCTCATGAAGTTTAACCATGCCAAGTGCAAGGTCCTATAGGTGGGTGGGAGCAATCCCAGGTACAGCTACAGGTTGGGTGGAGAAGAGATTCAGAGCAGCCCTGAGGAGAAGGACTTGGGGGTGTTGGTTGATGAAAAAAATGAATATGAGCTGCCTGTGTGAGCTCGTAGCCCAGAAAGCCACCCGTGTCCTGGTCTGCACCAAAAGGAGTGTACCCAGCAGGTTGAGGGAGGTGATCCTGCCTCTCTACTCTGCTCTTGTGAGACCTCACTTGGAGTACTGTGTGCAGTTCTGGTGTCCTCAACACAAAAAGGACATGGA
>JASSUY010029902.1:0-49386 GCA_032466535.1 Forpus xanthops
CGGGCACTCCCGCCGGGCGGCGCGCCCCGGCGCAGCACCGCCAACCCGGGCGTGCCCAGCACGGGAGAGCGGCCCCCGGCTCCCGCCACCTCCCCGGTCACACCGGGGGGGGTTTGGAGCCTCCGCTACGGCGCTGCCGCGGGTTACAGGCGGCCAAGGGCACCCCTTAAACGCGCGACGGCGCCAACAAAGCCCCCAAGGGGCCTTCGAGGCGCTGGGTGCTTTCTAATGACGTTACCCCTAAGGGGCGGGGCCAAGCGGCCAGCGCCGGGAGCGCGCGAAGTCTCGCGAGATCTCGTGGGAGCCGTGGCGCGCGGTGATGGCGGTCGCGAGGTCGTCCCTCAGCTCGCACGGGGCAGCGGTTCCCCTTCACAGCACAGCTCCCGCTGTAACCAACGCACCATAGGGGCTTCCCTCAGCGCAGGGTCCTTTAACGTTAAGGCAGTGTGGGGAAAGCAGAGCACACAGCGAGCAAAAAGCTCGAGGAGGAGGTAAATTAAAGTTGTGAGTGCACTGGAGCTCCCACCCCACAAACTGCTCCGGTACAAGCCAGGTTAACTTCATTAAGAGGTGTTTATTGGGAATAGTTAACAATGAGAGCAGCAAGAAGAAGCGTTTACCTCAGGTTCAGGCTCTGCTGGGTCCCACAACTCTCAGTTCAGGACATAGGTGAGTGCACAGGACAAGAGTAGAGCTATGTTAAGCCCATAAAGAGTTCCTATAAAACCTACTGCAGACAAGCATTGCAATGATTCCTGGAAAGAAAATCCTCTCCATCGGATACTGATGCACCAAGAGTACCCCCATGTAATGCATTAGGACTCCAGTGGCTGTATTTGGTACTTTAAAAAGATAAAGCCAAGTAGCGTTTATAACAACAGCTCCTTCAGGCACCCTCTAAAGAGACAATTCTTAACGCAGAGTTAAAGGCCTTCCACCTATGTTTTACATGTGTTAAGAAGAGGTTTCCTTGCTCTGCATCCCATGGAGCAGCCACAGACGTTCCCAAACACTGTCCTTTAGGAGTTCTTCTGTGGAACTTTGATTGTCACCTGGAAAGAGAGCACACACAAGTTGTGTTCTTGGAGGCAGCGTTCAGTTATATCCATCACGGATTACATCCATCAGCCTGTGGTGATGGGATATCCCAACACTGGGAACACCGGTATCAACTCAATAGAGCGGTTTTGAGCACTGGGCACTGCCCGGATTCCTGCTCTAGGGTGATGAATGCCCAGTGGTCATCTGCCTGTTTGTTCCTGCAGAAGCTTCTGCCCATCAGGTACGCGCTCTTCCCATTCCCCACAAAATAAAACACATGGAGAAGTCCACACACTTGCATTCTTTACAGTGGAAGCAGCCAAACAAGTGGTGCAGGCAGCTGGCAATCTAGTAGGTTACGTATCTAATAGGTATTCCTCTAGATAACCTATTAGATATGGTTTTACTATGTAATAGGTTACATATCTAATTGGTTTTCCTCCAGAAAACCTATTTAGGTTACATAGAAAAGATGTATAATTACATATTAGCTAGAAAATACGTATACATTAGAAAGTCTGTTAGGTTCTATGCCTAGGTTTTCCTCTAGAATCATAGAATGGTTTGGGTTGGAAGGGACCTTAAAGCTCACCCAGTTCCAAACCCTGCCACAGGCAGGGACACCTTCCACTAGAGCAGGGTGCTGCAAGCCCCTGTGTCCAGCCTGGCCTTGAACACTGCCAGGGATGGGGCTCTCTGGTTTAAGTGCAGTTACATGAAGTTGTGTCTGTGGTTACTTCACAAATGCAGCTCCAGTTTTCTTCCAAGCATTAGAAGGACACACTGCAACTCTCAGATCAGCCTATACTAACAGGCACAAAACCATTCTGGAGCTATGGCAGAGGGCTGGTCATTCCTTGGATACAGGGATACTTACATTTTTCACCTCTACATAAGCCTCCAGGCCATATTCTCCCAGCTCTCGCCCATTCCCAGAGGCTTTGTAGCCACCAAAGGGGGCTTGGGCACCAAACACATCATAGCAGTTTACCCTGAAACAGAAACAGGATATAAGCACTGCAGTTTCAGAGCTGGTTAATGGAAGAGCCTTTTGCAGTAAATGTGTGTTTATGGCAGAATTTCCAGGCAGGAGTTCCCTGTTTGTCCATTCACGTAGACAACAGAGTTAATCAATACTGACACCTTATCCCCATCAACCAGGAAACAACAGAAACCCATTCAGGTGGCCCTGCATGGCCTCTGAACACAGAGGAACAACAGCTGCAGCAGAAGGCCATACAGATGTGCTCAGTGCTCTAATCATTGCTGGCCCTCACAGCCATTGCAGCACTGGATTGCTTCCCACCCATTCCATTCATTCATTGCCAGTGGGAACACAGAAGCCTAATACACCTCATTTTTACTGACAGCTGAAGGCCTGACATTACATTCAGTGAAGTACTGGATCCAGAGCAGAGACAGGCTATCAAAGAGTAAGAGAAATGGCAGCACACAAGAAAGCTTCCAGGAGCTGAGGGAGAAGGAAGTGTGGATGCTCACCAAACTGTCCCAGCTCGCAGGCCATGTGACACATAGTTGGCTTTGTCAAGATCCTTTGTGAAGACGGCTGCTGCTAGGCCATACTTGGAGTCATTTGCTCTCTCAATCACCTCCTCAATGGTTCTGAATTTCAGAATCTGCATGACCGGCCCAAATATCTAAAAATCCAAAGAGAGGATGTGAAGATCTGTGTGCTTTGAGCATGGAGCGGGGCTGCAGTTCATGCTGGAGTCACATATGGATGTGGGAGCCATGGGCATCAAATTCAAGGTATCATTTCCCATATTACAAAGAACCCTGGATGTCATCTGGAGGGAATTTAACATGGTCACTTTCTAAACAGTACCGAGTTCTGCGGCTCATGAATGCTCAGACCTGGGGGGTTTTGCATCAGAGGGGGCAAAATGAGCAAAAAGGGAGAAGCTGACACACCAAAAGGTGCTGCAGCCTCACCTCCTCTCTGGCAATCGTCATGTTGTCCTGCACGTCACCAAAGACAGTCGGCTGGATGAAATAGCCTCTGTCTGCAGCGGGGTTGCCACCACACAGCAGTTTGGCTCCTTCCTGCTTCCCAGTATGAATGTAGCCAAGGATCTTCTTAAACTGCTCTTCATCTACCTACGAGCCACAGGACAGAGAGATCAATTTCACTTCACTGGCAGCAAAAGCTTTGACTACAAACTGCTGTGCGTGTGACTGTGCTCCAGCAGTCCTTCATTTCAACAGCCTGCAGAGCCAGCTTCAAAGGGAGATGGTCATTTTTAAACGCCAGCTTCAAGTGGACGGTTTTGAACCATCAGAATGGTTAACTGACTTCTCCCCTCTGCACCGGCAAGGAGATAACAGCCACAATTCAAAGGAGATTAATCTAGAGACCCAGGGATACCTTTCATTCCAATCTGCTGATGCACAATGACTCAGGGCTGTTACAAGAGATAACACATAGGGACATTTCCTGCTCTTACCTGAGGCCCCTGTTCAGTTTTAAAGTCAAAGGGGTTTCCAACCACCCTATTCTTGGCCTTCTCAACGCTCCTCTCCACAAACTCCTGATAAATATCTTCCTGGACATACGTTCGGGATCCGGCACAGCAGCACTGCCCTTGGTTGAAGAAGAGGGCAAAGTGGGCTTGATCCACGGCCCAGTCCACTGAGATTGGGAAGAGGGGAGAAAACAAATCAGCATAAAGCCAGACTGATGGAGTCCCAGTGACACAAAGTCCTTTCAGCTGTTGGGTGTTTTCCGTGCTTTGGTAGGGCAGAAGTTGCATACACATTTAATTAGGAGGGGGTCCATTAAAGCATCTCATACTTGAGGAAACCCAATCTAATCCGAGGCAGAATACAGTTCTCATTTGACAGTATGAGGTATTAAGGACAAGTTGGTTTAGATCTAGAACTTCCTTACTGCCATATAAAAGCACATGTGTTGGCTCATCAAGACCAAAAATAAGTCTGCAAGCAAGAGATGAGTAAGAGCAGAAAAGAGTGGTACACACCAGGAGAAAGACACAAAACCAAAGAGAAGTAAGACTGAAAGAAGGCACTGAACCACTTCTCATTTGCTGATAACTGAACTTCACAGCACTGGGGAAGAAGTGGGAGTGAAGAGGTGCTGCTACACAAATACAGCAACTACAGCAAGAGGCACTTCACTGGGTGAGAACATCCAGATACGGTCAGAGTGGAGCTTCACACCCACAGGAGAGGTTTCCTCTCCCCCCAGCTCTGCTTGCAGAAAGCCAATGCAAAAGGGACAGCTCAAGCACTGCTCTAAAAGGCACTTACTGTCTGCGTCAGACATGATTATGTTTGGACTCTTTCCTCCGAGCTCCAGTGTCACCCTCTTCAGGTTACTCTCTGCTGCAGCCTTCTGGATCATGTGCCCAACCTGCATGGTGAGAACAGGTATTAGGAGTTAACTCCTAGTCTGCAGCACCGGGCAGGGTGGCTCACTGCAGGTCTCAAGCAGCGCTTTAACAATAATCCCTGCTTTAACAATAATCCCTTCGTTGTCAGGGCCCTCAGGGAACACCTGAAGCCTGCACAGTTTCACCTCTTCTGAAGCAGCTCAAGGGAACCAAGAGGAAGTACTCTAAGGAAGGCACCTTAGAAGAGTCTTATGTAAAGTAAACCCAAATGTCACGCCCTGGAGTCAGCTCTATTTTCTTTTTAGAAGGCAAAGCACCTCCAGTATTTTGCACAGAAAAGGGATTACAGCAATGAGACACTCTCTGTATCCCAAGGGCTTGCAGATGAAGGTGCTGCCTTACCTGTGTGGAGCCGGTGAAGGCCACTTTATCTACATCCATGTGAGAGGAGATGGCAGCTCCTGCAGTGGGCCCATAGCCAGGGATGATGTTCACCACTCCTGGAGGGAATCCAGCCTGCCGGTTCACCACCGGGGAGAGCAACGTTAGTCCTTTCCAAACCAAGGATTTCCCCTTCTCTCCCCTGCCGCCAACATTTCAATAGGCCTCCAACAAAGAGCAGAGCCTTTCCTGCCTCACTTCAGTGTTAATGTGCAGTTTGAAACCACCAGGACAACTCCACTCCCCACCCCACACCCTAAGCATAGTTTGGAGCAATAGATGTCAACTTCCCAATCAGCCTGAAGTTTGGTTTTCCAACCTAAACCTCAGAGTCCTTCCCTAATCAAGGTCTATGTCCTTTGCATACACATTTACAAGCACAAGAGGTTTTCTTTGCTAACCAAATGCTACCATACCCAAGGCAATCTGGCCTTTCTTCAGGCCAAACAGCCCCTCTCTGTTCCTGCCACACATGCTGCGCAGCTCACCAGTTTGGCTTTACCACAGCAGCGATGGAAACCCAGCCTTTCGCTCACCTCTTTGATCAGACTGGCCACATAGAGAGCACTCAGAGGGGTTTGCTCTGCCACTTTCATCACCACCACGTTCCCAGTGGCCAGGGCAGGCCCAAGTTTCCACGCTTGCATCAACAGCGGGAAGTTCCACTGAAAAACAAGGAGGTATTTGCTGCTCTGAGCTTGAGGGCTTCCAATTAATCAGTAAGTAACCAGCGAGCTCCATCCAAACCAGCGCAGTGCCTATGGAAGCAGCCTTTGATCCTTCCCTTGCTGCCCTCCAGTGCCTGCCTCCTTTTCAAGCACTGCCTTCTGCTTGTCCAGGGAAGCTCCACTTGGAGGTCTCAGCACCACAGCAAAACCCATGTAAATTAATCTTTACTGTCAGCATAGCCATCAAACCCTCTTTTGAGGCGCTTTGAAAGCAAACTGCAGTGGCAGTGCATGCACACCAGCGAGGTGTTCACATTCAGCTCTTGCTCAATGCAAACATGAAAACCATGCGAATACAGCACCCAGCAATCAGAATATGGCTACTCCTAGAAAGAGATAACACTACCCACAGGTCACTCTGTAATGATGACTTTGCTGTTGACCAACCGCCTCCCAGCTGCTAGTTACCCAAGTAAGATCACGTACATAAAGTGGAATTTTGCAGTGATTTCCTCATCACACAACATTTTAAATACCACTTTAAACTTAACTGTGGTTCTGAGCCAGGGAACCCCTCCAAAGGGGTTCAAATTCTTTAAATCAGCAGGTACAAAGTGAGTCTTACGCAGAGCTTATGAAATCAACAGATAGCTCTACAATGGCAGGAGAACCTAAGAGCCCTCCCAGCTGGTGCAAGCATAACTTTTACCACTGGAAGGAAGCAGCAGTGGGCAACATAGAGTAACGTTAAGGCTTTTAAGACAACTCTTCATGATAACACCAAATTCTTGGAATGGTGCAGGAAGGAATGATGCATCTTACTCACCGGAATTATCTGGCCACACACTCCCACTGGCTCGTGTCTTGTGTAACAGAAGAAGTCTCCGTCTAAGGGGATGGTTTTGCCATGGAATTTATCTGACCAGCCTGCAAAGTATCTATCAACAGGAATGTTTGAGTCAGTGAATTTAGAACAATAAGTGTCCCATCAGGAGAAGAGAAACCTCCTCCAGCTATTTGCTTTCTCCCTTCTTCATCACCTTGTAAAACACATGCAAGTATGTCCCAAACAGGGTATTTTAAGCATGGACAATAAATAGGAACATTCCTCTCTCCTGCCTTAGCATAACATAAATCCTACCATCCCTGTGCTGTAACACACATCACCTCCACTAGCACGAGTCCTGTCTACAGTAAGAGATATACACGCAACAAAAATCCTTTGGGAAATCATAGGAATACAGCTTCATTCCTAGCAAAAAATAGAGGAAAACGGGTGTCTAATCTCCTGCTATGAGCCACGTGGGGACAGCAGGCAGATGCAGCCCTGCTGCACACAGCTTTGGAATCAGAGGCATCCACCCTCCATATATGCAGAGGTTTGGCTACCAGAGGCCAGCTAAGCACGAGGAGTCACTGCAGCCTTCACACCTACCTGAGACATTTGACTACCATGTCCAAATCCACCAGGTAGGAGATGGAGTACGGCTTGCCATTATCCAGAGTTTCCAGCGCCTACAAAACACGATGGGATTACCAGAAGGTGGGGACAGACACACCAACAGATTTAGATCCAACTCTCAGTTTGCAGCTTGGCTCTGCTCCATGTTGGCTTTTTTCACCTTCAGCTTCCCAAAATTACTTCCCCCCTCTCCCCACCACAGCCAATGGCACACACCACCCGTCTCTGCCCCATCCCTCCCCGCTCACAGCAGAGAGCTCAGCCGGAGCACGACACACACCGCCAGGTACGCCCGGTCCCTCTCGATCAGGTCAGCCAGACGGTTCAGCAGCTTCCCCCGGTGAGAAGCATCCATCCTCCTCCAGGGTGAGCCCAGCTGGAAAGCTGCCCTGGCTGCCTTAACGGCCTTGTCCACATCTGCCTGCAGAGGAGGGGAGGCAAGAGGGTGAGGAAGGAGCAGCCAGCCCCCACTCATGCTTTCAAAACACAGCTGAAGCTCTCCTTGGTCTCCAGAAGAAAACAGCCCCTGGCACATGTGGCGGCTCACACCAGCCTTGTTGGGGCAAGAACTTGCAGCCTCGACTTGCCTCTCTGCAAGACACCTGCATCCCCTGGGCTGCTCACCCCACGAGCATCAACCTGGCCACTCATTATTTCAGCTATGCACAGTGCAAAGCCCATCAAGTTACCTCTACCACGTCGTCTGCATCCCAGAACAAGGGAAAGCTCCAAAAGAGTGCTTCTCACGCTCACTCGGGTTTTGATTGCACCAGGACAGTCTAAAGGAGTTTTGTCCTTGATAAACCACCCCTAATCCATCATTCTGTCCTGTCAGGGCATTAGCTGGTCCTTCATTGGTTCTCTGTCCTGGCTTGCTGCATTGGTCTTGCCAGGGCAAGCCAGTCGACCATGGACAAGCAAATAACAAAGAGTTTTCCTTCCCCACCCCTCCTGTGGGGAACACTCACAAGTTCCCAGGCTATGGAAAGAATCCAGGATTGCCGGGATACACCAGCTCAGCTCTGCCACAGCTCCCATGGAGGGCCCTCCATAAGGAATGGATACATGACTCTATTCACCTCATGTTCTAATTTCCTTGAGCTGGGGACGGTCTCTGCTCTCCAATGGAATCCTGACCTTCTGTCTCCTCTGTTACTGTGGCTCTGGGTGATGCTGCCAGCACAGCACCCCCAGGACTACAGTGTCTGCCTTCATCCCTGCCTGTCCGTAAGCTCCAATCATGACTTCCAACTCATCTATTCCTTTTGGCCCTTCCCAGCCCCAGCGTGGCACTGGTGAGAGGCAAAGCCAAAGGGTTTTGTTGAAAGCAACGGTTGAGGAAGAGCACAAAAACCTTTGGACATTTGTACAGCTCAGAGCTGCATCGGTGTCCCCCCTCTGCTAACACTGAAGCCAAGCCGACCCCAAGAGAACATTACCTTATCACCTTCTGCAACCTGGCAGATGACTTCTCCTGTCGCTGGGTTGATCGTGGGGAAGGTTTTCTTACTGACTGCATCGTGCCACTCGTTGTTGATGAAAATCTGCCAGGAAACAAGCAAAGCCTCAGCCCCAGGCCCGGGGGAAGCATCTGACAGCGCTTCAGCTGCTTCACCAAAAGGGACTCAAGGCGTGCGGGCTCCAGACCTGCACCGATAAGGAGAAACGTTAGCAGCCAAAGGCACACCCTGAAGCTCACAACTCACCCCTCGGCAAACCGGCACCTCAACGGGAAGCAGCTCCGGTCTCGGTGGGTCCCGGCTGGAGCTGCGCAGGGGCAGCGGGAGGCTCAGGGACAGATCCACTGCCCCACGTCCATGGGGACAGGGTCAGCCCCGTGGTGCTCACCGGGAACTTCCCGAGCACTCGGCCAAGAGCCAACAGCAGCCCGGTCATGGCCGCCGGGAGCCAGGCAGTCCCTTCGGGACCGGCGGCAGCGCTCCGCACCCTCTGCCGCGCCCAGGATCGCGTTTCCCAAGCGGAATTCCCGCCCCTCTCCTCCATGGACCGCGGCGTTCCCAGCCCGGACCCGGAGCGCGCATCCCCTCGGGCCCTGCTCGCCCCCGCGGATCCCACCGGCGCGGCCCTACCTTGTTGTAGGCGATGTCGGGGCGCGGGTTGGGCGCTGGGATGGGGGAAGCGGCGGCGGCGGCCGAGAAGGGCGCACGGAGCGCGGCCGGGCCGCGGCAGAGCCGGGAGACGCGCACCGCTGCCCGCAACATGCTGTCCCCGCTGCGCTGCCCCGGGCGGCGGGACCCGATCCTCCAGGACCGCCCCGATCCACCCGGACCGCCCCCGTCCCATAGGGACCGCCCCCGTTCCATAGGGACCGCCCGGCACGTTGGCTCCTCCGGACATCGTCCTGCGCGGTCGGGCTGCGCTCTGTCCCCGTCACCGCGGCCCGGTGGCTCTGTTCGGATGAACGGGCTCGGTTCGGTTCAGCAAGGCCCCGTTCAGAGCAGCTTGGCATGGCTCAGCTGGGCACAGCCCCGTTGAGCCCCGTTAGGGTCGGATCACATCAGCATGGCTCGGTTTGGTGCTCCCTGGTTGGCTCTGTGAGGAAGCTGTTGCAATGAACTGCTCAGGGACCCTTTGTTATGTGGATGTGCCCTTCATGTGTACATGGGACTGTAATAAAGAAACCTCTGTACGGGGGAAGTGGAACAAACCCAGCGGAGGGCAGAGCCCTCCCAACAGGAACACCGCTGGGTGCATTCCAATGAGAGGCTTTGTAAAGTTGCTCCCAACAACAGCTAAAGGCCTTCTCTGAGCAAGAAGCCTTGTGCAGGTTCCGTGTGTCCAAGTGCAGATGCAGGCAAGACAGACATTCCCACATTATCATCACTGTCACTAAGGAAGGCAGAGACCAAACCCATGAAGTTTTTAACCTCCGAAATAACCCTGTGTCTGAGAGCACCTCTGGCTCCCTCAGTGAGGGGCAGGGGAAGGGCAACTCAGGATGGAGAGCTCTGGGTTATTAAAGAGACCAGAAAAAAGGTGGAATTCCGAAGTAGCTTAATGCACTGCTGGAAGGCACAGTGACAGTGCCTGAGCATCTCACTCCGGAGGGGAGCAGCAGCCCTGGTTTGCAAGGAGGCACCACAAAGCCCAGAGGAGCAGAGCAAGTGCCCAAGGTTATCCAGCAGGACTCGAATTAATCGCATGTCTCCTCCATCAGCAAAAAGAAATCCTCTTGTGCTAGATCTCTCATCCACCTGTATCCCTGCAGGGTGACTGGGTCTCCTCCGTCACCCCCAGGTCCAGGGCTTTAGGGGGTAGCCCTCAGGTGAAATACCTGTTCCAACATGTTCTCCCTCCTCTTACCGACCTGCACGTGGTAAATGGTGCCAGAAAGACCTGGTTTACCCATGGGGATGTGCTTGTGTCTGTGCCAGAGGGCTGGATCAGGCTGTGTACCCACAGGGCACATCTCAGCACTGAGCTTCAGCGGAGCCTTGCCCAGGGCTGAACTCCATGCACCATCCTGTGTGTCTTCTGCTGATACCCCGACCCAACTGGTGATGCTGAGCATTAGCCCTGTGTTAATGCTTTTGGTGCTGTTGAGCAGGACCCTTCCCTTCCCTGGGGCTCAGCAGACAAACCCTGCAGCACTAAAACGGGCACTGGAGGAAACACCTTCACAGCAAGACCCAATGCTCAGCCCTGCCATAGCTGCCTGGGATTGAGCCTGCCTGAGATGAGAGTGGAAGGTGCCAAGGTCAGTGTCTGCATGGAAATCATCCCTGCTGTGGACAGGGCAGAGCCACGCTCCCTCCACCTTCTGCAGCAGCGCCAAGGGCCTGAAATTCTACAGAGGCCCAAGTCCACCCTGGAATTCCAGTTACAAGGATTCCCTGCAGCCCGTGGTCCTGGTGCTGGGCAGGCAGCACCCAGAGCACCCCTTGTGCCCTGGGAGCAGGGACGTGCTGGGGACACCGGGCAGATGGATGTGGCTGGGTGAGAGTGAGCTGTGAGGTTGTGCCCGCGCTGGAGAAACTGGAGGAGAATTCCAAGGACTGCGTTCATCACTTTAATATTGACTTAATATTGAGCCTACCTCTTTAATATTGAATTAATAGCAGACTTTACATAAAGAGCCCAGGAAGTGCCATGATTGTTCCCACAGCTCTCCCCTTGCTGTTGGCCTCTGGAGCACTGAAAGCTCCCTCTGATGCAGTCTGCATCTCATGGACCTCAGAGAAAACCACAGGGGTTCTCTCAGTCATGGCCCCACTCCAGCTCCGGAGTCCCCCCTGAATCCAGAGTCCTCAAGGCCCTGATTCAGTTCCCCCTATCCCCAAGGACTCTCACAGTGTCTGCAGGTCACTGAGGGCATGCTGAAGGAGAGACACCCTACTCCGTTCTCTTTATTGCCACCACCAATTCTTGCACCCCTGGTCTGGGCATGAGGCAAGGATGGATTTTGCTGCCTACCTCCCGAGCCTGGCAATGAAGATACAGACACCAGGTAACAGCAAACTGAAATTCAGCAGCTCCCAGGCTTGTGTCGTCTCAGGTCCGAGGTGGTAGCTCTGCTCTGGTGTGCAGAGTGCTGTGAGCCATGCAGGACCTTCAGCCAGGAGCTCAGGCCTGAGGGAAGCACGGGGCTGGGGGCTGCGTTGAGATGTTCTGCTCCAGAGACCTGGGTGAGAGCAAGAACAAAGCTCCTGTGGGCTGTGTGAGGGGCTGCAGGACCAGGGGAGGTGGCTGCAGATGTCCCAGCCCCTTCTGAAGGCCCTGGGCAATGCAGTGCTGGGAAAATGGCCTCCCCAGAGATCCCACAACAGACAGGATAAGTTATCCCTCACACTCCTGGGCCCCAGACCCGTTCCTGGTGTGGAGGAGGCCCAGAAGGGACATGGAGGTGTTCCTGTGCTGCTTTATTTGGGCCAGAGAAGGGCATGTGCCTGCTCCATGGCCTGCAGGGTCATTGCCAGAGTCACTGCCTGGGCCCTGCCACTTTGTGCCTGGTGGAAGAGGATGAGACATCACATCTTCCTCCATCCCTCTGCCCTGGTGCTGGCCTTCAGTAACCAGCCCTGGCTGCCTCCCAGGCTTGATGCTGTGCCCAGCACTCTGACCAAATGCCCTTATGCTCTCTCTGAAAGAGAAACTGAGCTTTCCTGCTCCTCTTGAGAGGATCTCCTGGAAAACTGTGGGGAAGGGCAACCTCCAGGACCAAGAGGCAAAGTCTGCTGGCTCCTTGTGGGGCAGGATCAGCTGAGGTGCTGCCCTGTTCAGTGGAGCTGTGGTGAACCTCTGCCCTATGGTGCCAGCTGGCACAAGGAGAGCTCACTCTTCCCCTCGGCCCTTGCCCAGCTCACAGTCCCAGCTTATTTGGCTGCTCAGCACTGAACTGTGTCATCTTTCTGCTGCAGGCAGCAAAACTCCTCCCCTGGCTTTTACAACAGGGACAGAGCAGTGGGACAGCCGGGGAGGTGGCAGGGCTGGGGGTGAGCTCTGTGGTCCCCAGACAAGGCCAAGGCATGGAGCAGAGAGTGTGGCAGTCCTGCTGCTTGGAGATGAGTGCTTCTGAGGAGATGAGATCTGCTCTTCTCAGCACTTCCAGGCTCCTCAGAGCTGCTGCTTCCCCCTCCCTGTCCACCTTCTCAGTGGATCAGCTCCTAAGCACCCTGAAGTGCTGGGATTTGCTGGTTTCTGCCAGAGCCCAAGCAAACGCTTCCAAAGGGCTGAAAGAACAGATGGGATTCTTTTCTGGCAGCTAAAAGGTGGTTAAATAATCCCCCAGAATGTGGTAGCGTCACGAGCACACTAAGTATAATCTGTGTAAACGCGAGGATAGGGAGGTTTGCTTTCATGACACACTCCAAATGATTACTCATGACACAGGTCCCAGCAAATCTGTTTGCAACACCAGCCAGCCCAGAGCCCCGAGCTCCTGAGCCAGTCACCAGCACTGCCAAGTGGAAGCACAGAGAAACCAGAGCCTGGGCAGGGCACTCAGGGCTCCTGGTACCCATGTATTGACCTGCCTTGCACTGGCAGAGGAAGAGTGCTGATGCTACTTCCATCTCTGCCACTGCTCCCCCCAGCCATGGGTAAGTCCCTTTTCTAGCTGGTTTCTGCTTCCTCCCCACCATATCAGGAATGTCCCGTGTCTCTCCACTTGAGGGTGCCAGCTTCTGAATTGCTGCTTCATAGAATATGAACTCTGTTACTCCAATGTAGCAGCAATAGGAATCCATTGCCCTCTCTCTAAGCCACTGGACTCTATGAATGCCATAGGTAGGATGTGATCAGGAAAGCAAGGGCACTCAGAGGCATGCCATAATCCCCTGCCCTTGTGCAGGTGATGTAAAGCAACTTTAGGAAGGAGGATGTCTCACCTTCAGTTCTGGAAGAGGACGTGCAGTCCATCTGGGCTGGGAAATCGGAAAACCCCACTGGATGCTCATGATGTTTTCCAGCTTGTAGTAAAGACTCCGGGCCAAGCCCAAGAGGCTGGTGGTGGGAGAGACCAGGGGGACTTTGGGCACAGGAGCTGCCCCAGAGCATGAGCAGGTCCCATAGCTCCTGCTGAGGAGCGGCCCTCGCCTGACCCAGGTGCTGTAACATCGTGTGAGAAGCTGTGTGGTGGGCATGCTGTCAAACACACGGAATCCTTCTTTGATGGCAAAATCCCAAGCCAGGTCAGCCACAAACTCTACATCCTCCGGGCTGCTTTCAGTTGGGGCTGGCTTCCCTGCGGATGAGAGAAGAATAGGACACTCCTCTTTGGAAGAGCCCATGTTTTGCAGTCACATCCCAAGCAGTGCCAAGTGCCCTCGTCTGGCCCAGCCCAGCGAGACTTGGGGGAGCTCCGTGCTAAGGAATATGAAAGTAACATCTTGGCTTTCTCTGATAAAGACCCCCAGGCCCAGCTGATGTGTGCAGATAAAGCAGCACTGAGAGCTCACAGCACCTCCCTGCTTCTGGGTCTCGGTGGTGCTTAGTGTGAAGGTCTGGGAGCTCCACCTATGGGACACAGCCTTGAGCTCTGAACTCTGCTCAGTTCCCCCCATGAAAGAAAAGAGCACACAGCAACCGCAGTGTGATCAGCAAACAGGCATCCAGCAAGCAGCAGCTGCAGAGGAACACTGTGTGTGCTCCCTTTCACCCTCCCTTCTGTTTGCAGGACACAACTGCCACCCCGAGAGGTCAGAGCAGCCCTTGTTTGTGTGTGTGCCCCATGCAGAGCTGCCATGGTGGGTTCCTCACCTGCCACAGACTGCTTGTAGAGTCCCTGCAGTGCTGCAGCCAGCCGGAAGAAGACAAAGGCCATGTAGAAGTTCCAGGTCTCCGGTCGCTCCGTTCCCATGTGGCCACAGTACATCTGGGAATACTCCTCTGCCGTGGGGATTCCCAGGTGTCCCAGATCACACTTCCTCAAGCCTGGAAGGTGCGAAGAGGCAACACAGTGAGGCAGCAGCCAGTGAGGGGCTCAGAGGTTTCTAGGGGTGATGTGAGGCTGGTGGCAGAGCCATAGAGCTCTGGAGACGCCCCTATCGAACACCTGCACTGCTGCACTGGTTCCATACACACGATGGGTTTAGTCCATAGAGGTGATATGCAGATGGGGCAGTGTTCTGACAGATGATTCTCCTAAATGCTGGAATTGTTTTCCTCTGGGTTTAATCCTATACTTCTAACTTTGTGGACAAACCCCTCTTGGGCTGCCCTGGGTCGCAGCTCTCCCACCTGGAAGAGCTTCCCAGCTTCACAGCTGAAGTGATAGGGAAAGTAATCCAAACTGATCTTTAAATGCAGTTTTGCAAGCTGTGGAGCAGGACCTGACATCCCCACAAATAAAGGTCCATGCTCAGGAGCAACGTGATGGCACCAACCAGGACAAATGGGTGACAGATACGAAACAAACTGGGGATGGGATGAACATGGTGCAGTGACAACTGCACATGCAGAAAGATGTTTCCACCCTGGAGGGTTCTTTAGGGAATGGAGAAATGGGAGAGCAGGGAATATGGTGTAAGACCCACAGCTCCTCCCAGCTGCAATGAGCCCATCCATCAGTTGAGCTCGCTGGGCAGGAGCTAATCTGTTTTTGGACTTTAGTGTCAGATGTGGCTTTGGCCCTCTCTGTACCTCTCAGTGCACTAAAGTGAGGTGGCAGGAAGTAGGCCATACAGCTATTCGCCAAATCAGAGGTGGGATCTCCTAGAGCTGCAAGCTTCCAGCCAAGGACAGCAAGGACTTCGGGCCTGTCTGCATGAAAGACCAGGTTGTCCATCCTGTATCAGAGGGAAAAGGAGATCAGAAAGGTCTCAAGACAGGGAGAAATACCCAGTGCTCAGCAGCAGTAGGTGCTTTCAATGCTCTTCACTCCCTTCACAAGTTGCTGAGTCCTTCAGGAGGCTGCACCAGTGAAACATTAATTTCTACAGGCACAGGTCAGGGAGGACAGAGATTACTCACTAGTGAACTCCCTGATTAATGAGGCACTGAACTGTGCTGCGAAGAATGAAACCAAGTTCTCCAGAGCCTCAGAGCGTTAGCAGATGTTACAGGACAGGCCAGCCAAAAAGTGAGGCAGGCAAATCACTGTGCAAGTGGATTTCCTGGTCATTTCCAAGGCACACAACAGCTCCAGGCCCTGAGCTGAAATGTGCGTGATGATGTGTAGTAAAGCCTTCCCCAGTCTGAGCCCCAGGAGAGGGCAGCAGCCTACTGCAGAGGAAACAGAGGGGGCACCATCCTGCCAGGGTGCAGAAGTGTTGATCCACCAGTGTTAGAGCAGTGTTTCCAGGGGTTGGGCAAAGAAACTCTGTATGACCCATGAGGCAACAAGATTACAGTGGCTCTAGTTCTCATTACCTGGGGGGTGCTGAGCTTGATCCAGAGCCCAGCTTTGGACTGCTCTGAAGCTGCTGTGCCAGCCCAACTCAGCACCTCTCTGGTGTTTATATACTGCTTTACACTCTGTGTCCCTCTCTGGTGCCTGGGATGTGCTCCAGGGCAGTGCTGGCAGCCAAGCAGTACCTGAAATCACCATGCACAACTGTTGTCTTCTGCGAGGCAGGAAAGTGCAGAGGCAGCCACTCGATGAGTCTCTCCATGGCTGGGATAACACGAGTTTCCATAGCTCGGTACTGCTTTGTCCAGGTCTCAACTTGCTGCTGAATGTAATTACCTGTAACAGAGGAATGAAGGCTCTGAGGGAAAGGGACTGGCACAAAGAGGCTTCAAAAGAGATGCATAGAAGATGTATGAAGACAAAGTGAAGCAGCCAAGCAGATCCAGCACCCTGTGACGAGCTCCAAGAGTCTAAGCTGATGTAGCTCTGCAGAGACTGGAGGGGCTGAGGAAGCTTGGTCAGAGATGGCAGCAGACAAGTTACTCCTGTGCCCACACACAGCCCTTGCTCACAGCAGGAAGCTCTGACAGGAAACACAGACCTGGAGGATCTAAAGCAGCTCTCCACACCCTCACACCACTCCTGAGCATTCAGGCACCCTGCTGCCCATCTGCACTCCCCCAGCTGCCCCCAAGTTCAGCTCAAAGCCCGTACCCTTGAAATGCTGCTATATAGAGGAAGGAAACAGTGAGAGAGGACACGAGCTGCTCTCACCATGCTCCCTGAGCTCCTCCAGCTTGGCTGCTTTGAGGTCTACGCTGTGGATCTTGGACAGGACTTGGCTCATAGCAGCATAAATAGCTCTCCGTTGGCCCGGCTGCAGCTCAGGGAAGGAGACATCACTGTAGATATGGCCAGCACAGTGCTCCATCAGGTAGAAAGGTGTGCCAAGGGTGCTGGGGAGCAAGGGGAAGCAAAGGGGCTGAGGTTAAACCCTGCTACCTGCCAGCCCTCAATCTCACCTGGGCTTAGGCTGCTGTGGGCTGTGGAGCTGGGCTGTCAGACTGCACACAGGCACCACAAACAATGGACACACATTTAACTGCAGTGCAGAGCCTTTACTACTGCGGGCAGCAGGGATGTGATCATGGCTGTGCTGACTGCAGGCTGCACGGGGTGTCCTGGCTGCAGGCTTGCTGCTGCCATGGCGGGGGGATGTTGGGGCAAGGCTGAGGGCTGGCAACCACAAAAATCACCTCCTTACTGGGACCCTGAGTGTATTGTGACAGTGGGAAGCCCTAACGATTGCTTTAGAGCTGCCTTTCAAATACAGCCCTTGATTAACTGCTAAAGTAGGACACACCTGAACCAAGCCAAGTAAAAATGTTACTGTCCTTTGAACTTGTAGAGGCTCTGTAGCCCGAGATCAGACAAACATCAATGAGCCCAGTGCACTCGGTGAGGTCTGGCCCCTTTTTCTCTCCTCTCCTCATCTTTGGGGGAATTTGGCTGAGGTTTTCAAGCACAGAGTGAAAGGTGAGGGACAAGATTACCTTCTGTCTTCACAGAGGGCAAGTACAGTGGGAACAGGAACGCCAGCTTCAGCAAGGGCCTTCAGTAACCTGCCAGGGCGAGCCAGAGAGCTGTGTCAGCACAGAGAGGCATTAGGGAATCAATACTAGAGCTGCAGTGTTGCCAGGCAGACACACAGTATTAGAGTCCCATGCTCAGTTTTGAATACACTAAACCAACACGGTGGGAGGTAGGCAAAAGAAGTACACCAAAACCTTCATGTGGCCCTGAGACATTATCCAACACACTCTGGAAAACCAAGGGGAGATCCCAACTGCTCTCCCCCAAGTGTCCTGCTGCTGAGATCACAGGCTGGGATACAGAGCTGTGTGTCTGATGTGGAACAGGCCGGAATAGAGCACTGTCCCCAGAATGGGGTTGTTTGGGATCCACAGGAATCCTTCCTGCTCAGCTGGAATGACAAGCAGAGCTCCTTCTCACCTGTATTCCCTTCTGACAGCAGAGCCTGCGGGATGTGGGCTGTCAGAGGGCTCCTTCTTCAGCACAAACAAGTGATCTCCAAACCTGACAGAATAGCTCTGGGTGGAGTGTCCGTGGCCAAACTGCCGTAACACCAATGGGCCTGCAGGGAGAGAGCAGGGGGTCAGCACAGAGCCTGCAGCTTCTATAGGTTTCACATGTCCTTCTTGCAATCAGGAACCTGTACCTTGCTCCTGTGTCCCAAATCCCTGGGGAGCACAGCTATAGCTCATAGATGGCTCACAGACCATGAACATTCCCAGCATCAACTTGTGCTGAACTCCTCCCAGATGAGGAAGTACTAAACTGTCATTTCCCATTTCTGGGATACACTGACAGATCACTGAGTGTCTGTACTGTTTCCTTGGAGGACAGGAGCCTTCTGTTGTATGATGGAAAGAGCCAATGGCTACAGAATAGGTGAGTTTTGAGGCTGAAGAGCAGGAAGCACTGTGATACCTGTGGTGCGGTCACTGAGGACATCCTCAAGGTACTTCTGCAGATTGTCTTTTGGGATTTCCATGCTTGGTCTGACTGCACGGGTATATGGAACAAACCCTTGCAAAGGGAAACCCAGACACGTTTCCAGCTCTTTGAAGGCCACTTCTGGATCATCGACCTGAAAGCAGGAGGGAGAGAGTAACATTGGGTGATAGCAGCAGACAAAATTGCCCGGGAAAGAAGGAGCTCTGCACACTTGCAGTGTGTTCATCTGTGAGTTCCACAGCACTGACCCACTAAGGCACACAGGGATTCACAGGTCATTCCCTGCCAACATGGAGCACCGTTGCTAATACCCACTGAGCCTCCCACCTTGGTCTCTGTTCTGGAGACATAGCTGCTATAGTGGTACAGGCACTGTGAGCTTGGGCTGGGCTAAGAGCTGGAATTCCCTGTGAGCAGTCCAGAGGAGCAGAGTACACTGTTCCCATCAGGTCCATGCTTCCCCCAGTGCTCCCCTGACTGCAGTAAACCCCTTATGCTCCCTCTCTCCAAAGGTGGAGGTTAACCAGTCAGTCCCCAGCTGACAGACACATGAGCTCAGAACTTCTAGAAATCCATTAAATATGGCTTATTTTCTCACATCTCAACCATACATTAGGGCTGTTTCTCTAATAGGGACCCGAGATCCATAAAGAAGTGACTTCTCCAAGGTTACGCTGGCTGGAGGGTTTATTGCTGTGAATAAAACAGTGCAGCCTGCCAGGAAACCTCCCCTTTAACCCCACCACATCCTGCAGAGTAAGTACAGGCTGAAACAAAAGGCTTTGGCAACACGAGTCTGCCACTGCCACTTGAAAATCCTGTGCCATTCAAGTCAAACACAGCTTCTGGACTTAAAAACCATAACCAGAGCCCACCCTGGCTGCTTTGCTTTGTACCTGCACTGTTTTAATGCCAAGCTGAGCTGCTGCTTTTAGGTTCTGGCTGTTGTTGTCGAGGAAGATGGATTCCTGGGCCTGAATGCCCAAGCGCTCCAAGCACAGCCTGTAGATCCGAGGGTCTGCCTTGCCCATCCCTTCCTGATAGGATTCAACCATCTACAGCAACAACAAATGGATTATGCATGAGCCTGCTGCGACCACAATCATCTGCAGGGTTGGAAATGGAGGATGGGAAGGTGGGAAAGAGACTGCCAGTCTAATTAGCATGTGAAATAAAGGACATGGAGGGCTGACAGAGCTGGATAGGACATGATTCAAGTGACAGCATGGGTGCCAAGTACTTGGCTGTAGCTCTTCCAGGCCAAATCAGCTAAAAAGGATGAGCCAGTCCTCAGATGGAAGAATTCCAGCGAGGACTGGATATCTCAGACCATGCTGAACCAACTGCTTAATGCTGTTCAAGAAAGCCTTGGATTGCACCACCTTCCAAATGATCCGGAAAAGTGATGTCCTGAGCACTACATCTATCGACCACACAGCAGCAGAGACGTTGACCGTAATCACCTGCTCAAACTGGGGCCAAAGTATTGAGTCAGTCGCTGAACACTCTCACTGCCCTCTCAACCATAACAAATTCAAGCAGTATTTCAGCCTGGCACTGACAGACACTCCAGGAATAGAAAGGAATCTATTACATGGATATAAAAGCCAATGCTAATGGAAATGTACATTCAATTCATTTTTTCCCCCACTAATTACTGTGCAGTGCTCTTGCCTGCTGTTACAGAAGAACCACACTGCATGAGTGATGACACCACATAGGTGATGGCTAGTAAAGGGCTTTGAAACAGTCTGGGATGAAAAGAAGTACCACAGAGCATCCCAACAGAGCATCACTGCTATGAGAACTTCACCTGCACCAGCATCACTGCTGCAATGCACACAATGCTGAGTGCAATGGTGACAAGGTGGCTCTTCTTCACATATTTTGTTGTCTTAAGGCTATAAACTAAAGTCACGAATAAACTCCTGGACTTCATCAATGTGAGTTGGGGCACACAAAAGAAGCCAATTTTCTGTCACGCAGAGCTGAATCCCCACAGCTGCCTGTCAAAGTGAAGCCCCTTGAACCAGCCTCGAGGCTCAGCTAATCTGCTGCCTATCTGCAGCAGGAAGTGTGCTGGGAAAGGGCTCTCTGCCTGCTCAGCAGCTCAGATTGGCGTGTTGGAGTTGTGGGATTCCCAGTTCTTTGGGATGAAACAACCTTTAAAAGGACTAAACATAAAGCAGGCAGGGGCATTGGGGAATGGCGTTTATTGCTTATATAGTGTTCCAGCTCCTAAGCCCTTTGTCAACCTGTTATCTCCTTTATCTATATAAAGATATAGCTATATCTATAACCTTTATCTCCCTCTGCCTTTTACACGGATACTTGTGGCTGTGTAGGCATTTTGCAATGAATTTTCACACACACAAGTACCTGCCCCTCACTCAGACCCTCTCCAAGGCCCAATCACTGCAATGAATTATGCCAGGAAACATCTTCACAGGCAGTTACATTTACATCTGCTGACACGTGCTGCTGGCTGCCCATCATTTGGTACCTGCATGGAAAGAATTTCAGTTGCTGCTTCCTATAGACCTCCAGAAATGCATTTTAGGATCCCTCCAGGCTTACCACATCAAAGTGCTTTTGTAGGGGCAGGAAGCTCTGCCCATTCAGCAGGCAGAAGTTGTCCATTAGAAGAGCTGTCTTAAGACCTTCTGCATGGATACACTGTACTGCTTCTGTCATTATGGGGAGCTGTTTTATCATCTCCTTTCTGATTAAATCCGAGAGCAAAGAGTCCACTGGAACACGGACATTTGCCTAAGAAACAAACCCCAAGAATGATAATTAACCATAGATTGGTTTTAAGCAGGGTGGAAAATCAGAGTGCTTGGGTAGGCAGATTGCCTGATCACCCTATCTTGGTGTCCTACTTCCTTTTGGCAGCAGAAGGCAGGCACTGAAGCTCCCAGCTAAATTGCTTAGACCAAATAAACCAGTGTTCTCACCTTACTCATTCTACAGGAGCAGCAGCAGAGATCAAGGGCTGATTTGGGGAGAAAGAAATGCACCAGGGTTGTGTCTGCCATGGAATCAAGGCAGGTTGAGAGAGAAATCCTGCAGGCAGGAAAGGCTGAGAAAGCTGGGGCTGTTCAGCCTGGAGAAGAGAAGGCTGCATGGAGACCTCATAGCAGCCTTCCAGTATTGGAAGGAGACTATAGGGATGCTGGGATGGGACTCTTCATGAGGGATTGTAGTGATAGGACAAGGGGGAATGGGTTCAAACTTAAACAGGGGAAGTTTACATTGGATATAAGGAGGAAGTTCTTTCCTGTAAGGGTGGTGAGGCACTGCAATGGGTTTCCCAGGGAAGTTGGGAATGCTCCATTGCTGGCAGCGTTCAAGGCTGGGTTGGACAGAGCCTTGGGTGCCATGGTTTAGTGAGAGGTGTCCCTGCCCATGGCAGGAGGGTTGGAACTTAAGGTCCTTTCCAACCCTGTTCTATGATTCTATGAATGATCATTTTAGACTGAGCTGTTTCAAAAAGGCTTTATTCAAAAGAGGTTCCCTAAAGCTGTGTTGGAGGGACTTCTACTGATTCTAAGAACCATGGTCTGTGTATAAAGTAAGAGCAAAAGCCTTTTAGCTGGTTTCTGGCTCTGACTTCTCATCTCCACTGATTCTAGAGGTGTTGTGAAATAAAACCATTATGAAACATGCAGGAAGAGGCTGGTGGAAGCGAAGGCAAATTCAGCTGACCATCCTGCCTGGGTACCAGAGTGATGATGGCAGGGAAAGTCTGCCCTGAGCAGACAGCGATGCTTCCTAGATGCTAAATCCAGACCCTTCCAAAGGATTGCTTTTGAAAGCTGCTCTTTCCTGGGTCCCATTTCCCTGCAGTCAGGAATACAAAGCGAGGAAGATGTTTTGGCTTACGGTCTCAAAGCACTGCCGGCCCAGCTCCTGCAAAAACTCCACAGTTGTCAGCTCTCCTCTCGTGTACTTCAGGGAGAGACTGTTTTCCCCTCCAGAGAACACAGCTTGCTGGATGGTGCCAGCTGGAAGACATTTCCGGGCCTCCCAGTCTACATAGGAAGAAAACCAGGAAAGAACATGTTGGGCATCATCAGAAGTGGGAAATCAGCTTGAAATCCCTTTGGGGTCTGATACATCAACCAGCACCCATGGGAACTGACAGGAACTGATGCCGTTTACCCAGACACAGACAGGAGGTTTGGACATTCCCCCAGCTGAAGCACCTCACCTCTATTCTCAGTGTGGTACCTTGAGGTGAAAACATGGAGCTGTTAAAGCGTGCTGAAGGGCTGTAATGTTGGGTGGTATCAGTGTCACTACAGGACAGGTTCATCACCAGATGGGTTCAGGCACTGACCTGGAGCTGTCAACACTGTTCCTGGTCATTGTTCGGGTACCAATGATGACACCACAGGTATCACCATCGTCGTGGCAAGCTCTTGCAGAACCAGACCAGTGTCACCTGAACTCTACTTTCCCTCCATACATGGAAGCAGGAGGAGTGAATGAGAATACCCACCCAAGGCTGTCTTGTAAGGGGATGGGAGGAGCGCTCCACCAGCATGGAAGATCACGGCTCCGTATCGGCACCATCCGGACCGGCTCCGATGGATGGATCCCTGCAGGGGCTGCCGCATCCCAGCACGCAGCAGGTAAGGGGCAGTGCGGGCGATGCTCCACGGGTACATCCTGAGAGCCACGATGAGGGTGGTAGGAAAACTACAACTGATCTGTATGGATCAAAGGGATGGGATATAGGACACAGAGCACTGAATTGCGGAGGTATTTATCCATGGGCATGAAGTGTCCCCCGAAATGTGGCTCTACACAGGGTCCTTATGCCCTTCGGAGGCACAGCATGATTTGGCAGATCACTAACACATTACTGATTGCAAACCTTTGCAAAGTGACTCTGTCCTTGCTGCTTCTCCATGGATCCAGCAGTCCATGAAGCCAGGGCTGCTTAAGTTAATTATCTACGATGCCAGCAATGCGGGCAGGTTTCAAAGACGTCTTATAGAGGCTGTTTTGGTTACCCAGGGTATCTGTTATCCTTCACGGACACCTCTATGCCATGAATCAAAGTCCTTATTTCCATGGCTGGGCTTTAAGCTTCTTTTACTCCACCATGAGCCATAGCAGAGCCTGGCACAGCCCTGAGCTGTAACCTACCGATGTGGTGGGTGCAAGGGGGAAGGAAGAAAGGGGTTTTAATGTCTGAGTTAATGCTGGGGTGTTCTGTAGCAACCGGGACGGGCCCTGAGCCCCGGGCCTCCATCTTGGCTCCATTGCCATGGCAACGCGACCCACAGCCCCTCGCCTGCCAACCGCAGCCCCCCGCTCTCGCGAGAGCTCACCTCCAAGTCTCGCGAGAAGCAGCGGGGCACCGCTCATAGCCCCTCCGCGCCCTCCTCCTCCTTCCGCCGGCGTCCGCCGTCTGACGTCAGCACGTCGGGGTCAGAGGGCAGCGGCGCGGGAGGCCCCATGAGCGTGTCGCTGGTGGTGATCCGGCTGGAGCTGGCCGAGCACTCGGCGCTGCCCGCGGCCTTTGCCTACAGCGCGGCCGGTGAGTGCCTCCGGAGGGCCTCGGGTGCCCGGGGAGGGAAGGGGTCGGGTGGCGGTACCGGAGGTGCCCTAACGCCGGTTGTTTACTGCGCAGCTCCGGAGATGGCGGCGGAGGGCACCGGCTCGGCTGTCCCGGCCTGTCTGCAGGGGAAGGGCCCCGGGGAGCGGGCCGCCATCCTGCACCAGCACCTCGGCCGCAGGGAGATGACAGACGTGATCATCGAGACCATCCAGCCGCGGACAGGTACCGGCCCCGGTGGTGCTGCCCCGCGCCGGGGGGTGGATGGGGACGTGGCCCCGCGGGTGGCGGTTGTCTGTCGGTGTGGGGGTGCTGCCTTGTTTGCAGGCCTTGAGTCACTTGTGTGGTCTGGGAAACGAGAAGTTGAGGAATGTGCGGGGGGGTTGGATATTCCTGGCAAATGTTTCTTGTTCCGTAAATGTGTAGTTCTTAATGGAGCACCTCTCCTGTGGGAGCCAGGCTGGCAGAGCTGGGCTGGCTCAGCCTGGAGAAGAGAAGGCTCCTGAAGGAGAGACCTTAGAGCAGCTCCAGTGCCTAAAGGGGCTGCAGGAAACCTGGAGAGGGGCTTTGGACAATGGATGGAGGGACAGGACAGGGGAATGGGTTTAATCTGCCAGAGGGGAGACTGAGATGAGCTCTTAGACAGAAGCTGTTCCCTGTGAGGGTGCTGAGGCGCTGGCACAGGGTACCCAGAGAAGCTGTGGCTGCCCCATCCGTGGCAGTGTTCAAGGCCAGGTTGGACACAGGGCTTGGAGCACCCTGCTCCAGTGGAAGGTGTCCCTGCCCGTGGCAGGGATTGGGGCTGGAGGGGCTTTAAGGTCCCTTCCAACCCAAACCAGTTAAGATTCTATGAGTTTATTTAAGGCTGTGTCAGATGCTGGTCAATGTTTTGCTTGCCAGTGTTGCTGCTCCATAGCAGGGAGTGCCTTCAGCTCTGCGGATGTTTAAATTCCCTGACAGGGAGGAATTTAAAGCTGGAATCTCTAAGCCAGATGTCCCGGCTGCCATCGGAGGAGCTGCTTTCTCCAAGCTCTCACTGAGCAAGCCTGTCTTGCTTGTCCTGTGTTGACATGGGTGCTTGTTGGGATTTGACTATCACAAAACTCCCTGTGCTTGATGCACAGCACTGGGTCCTGCCAGGGGCTTGTGCCAGGTTTGTGGCAGCTCTGGAGTTTCCTCTGGGACAGCAGAGATGAGCTGTGTCTCATTCTGCTGCATTGGATTGGAATTTGACTTCTCTGAGCTGTTCTGTACAGGCAAGCAGTGCTTGGGGAGCAGGAGATGCTTCTAGTGCACCATTAGTAATATGGAAACCTTTGATTTGTATAAGATGAAACAAAAGCTGCTGTGGAAGGAAGAAAAGCTCCGGAGGCTGCATCTGCTGAGGACAACAATAAACATGATGATCAAAGCAAAGAGTGTGAGGCTGCTCCAGACTCACCTTCAAAACAGCTCCCAGACCAGATCTCCTTCTTCAGCGGGAACCCGTCAGTTGAAATTGTTCATGGCATCATGCACCTGTACAAAACAAAGTAAGGATGCTTGAGTAATTGCAGCTCTAATGGGCATGCTGCTCCTGAGTAATGCCAGCGCCCGGAAGGGCAGGTTGGTCACCCTGGGGCTGTGGCTCCTGAGCTGGGGCAAACAGGAAGGTGACTCAAACAGAAGGGGTCTGATGGTGTTAGAGCTAGAGGCTGGCCCCATCCACCAGTTGTGGGTGATGCTGTTTCAGGTGTAAGGGTGCAAGATGAATGCGGGTTTCTATAAAATGATGTTTGGAAACAGCTTTTGAAGGGATCCCTTGATTAAGCTGTGGTCCCTGGGGTCGTGGCAGCAGGCCTGAGGAGCTGTCAGGGGCAGGAGGCTTCATCCTGTGTTTCAGAGGTTACTACTCCATGCCATTCTCATACAATCACATGAGAGCTGCCATGTCAGGTCTTTCAGAGACACAAACTGAGCATCTGAACTGGTAACAAATGTTGCTCATGCGTTCTAGGAATAGTTCTGAGCGTTTGTGGCTTCCCAGATTCAACAGTTTTTATAGGAAAACACATGTCAAATTATTTCTGACAAAGCCGTGGGAGTTTGGAGTTGCCAGTTTAACCTGGGAAGGAGTAATAGGGCCATGTGGGTACACCAGACACTCACCACTCCCTTGCTTCTCTCTTTGTATATACAAATAAGCAAAAGGGGACTAAGGTTGAGAATAGTGTTATCCTGGAATTTGTTGTTGGGAATGTGTCCATCTTTGTCTTTGCCATCTCTGAAGTGAGCTGAGGCTGTGTCACTGTTGTCTCCTCAGCAAGATGACCTCTCTGAAGGAGGACGTGCGGCGCAGTGCCATGCTGTGCATCCTCACTGTCCCTGCTACCATGACCAGCCACGACCTCATGAAGTTTGTGGCCTCCTTCTACGAAGTGATCGAGCACATGAAAATCATCCGAGATTCCACTCCAAACCAGTACATGGTGCTGATAAAGTTTAGCTCACAGGTAAGAGCTGGAAGTCCCTTTGCTGAGATATTCTTCATGAGGGACTGTAGTGGTAGGACAAGGGGTAATGGGTTCAAACTTAAACAGGGGAAGTTTACATTGGATATAGGGAGGAAGTGCTCCATTGCTGGCAGTGTTCGAGGCTGGGTTGGACAGAGCCTTGGGTGGCATGGTTTAGTGGGAGGTGTCCCTGCCCATGGCAGGGGGTTGGAACTGGATGATCGTAAGGTCCTTTCCAAGCCAAACTATTCTATGATTCTATGACTGTTGTACATGGCTTTAAACTGACAGAGGGGAGATTTAGGTTGGAAGAAGATTAAGCAGGTGTTCATCCCTATGAAGGTGCTGAGGCACTGGCCAGGTTGGACACAGGGACTTGGGCCAACCTGCTCTGGTGGAAGGTATCCCTGCCTGGGGCAGGGGGGTGGAAGGGAGCTTAAAGCTTATCCAATTCTAACCCAAGCCGTCCTATGATTTGACTGCTGAGCAGACAGGACCCAGCCAGCTGGGCTTTGCTTGCATTTTGGGATAGACTTGTTCTGCTTTTCCAAGGAGCTGAGTGTGGAAAGGACCCTTGCCCCACAACTGAGCCCAGGGTATGGATGGATGGATGAATGGATAAACAGACAACAATTTGCTGCTTACAGATCTTCTGTGTAGCTTTAAGCATTTTCCCCCCTGCCCGTCCCTGTGTGGACCCTCTCACTTGTGCCTTCTCCCAGTTGAAAATGACTTATTTTGGGTTCCTGAGATTTCCCCAGCTGTCAATTTTGTGTGAGGTCTTTGCCGTGTTGTTGCAGATGCAATATTTGTTTGTGGTTTGTGCTCTTTGCAGTAATTACAAGGATGCATTTTGTGTGTTGCTGCATCAAATGACCCCTGGCTAAAGAGCCTTGCAGCAAATCCATATGCTTGTACTCAGTTCACCCCACAATTCCTATTTCCTAGGAAATTCCTGAATCCCTGTTTGCCAGGGACCCCTATGAAGTATCTCTATAGATGGCAATGGAAATGTCAGGGACCTTTATGCTCCTGGTTGGAGTGACCATGAGCAGAGGGGGGTGGCACTCGGCTCACTCACCTCAATCTGGTGCAATGGTTTGTGAGAGAAAGGGTTTGGGGAGGTTTCTATGTGTCAGACACATCCATCTTCAGGTTTTATGTTGGTTCTACCTGTTTGCAAGTGGCTCTCAGGTATACTTTAGTACTTGAGTACATCCAGAGCGTGCCTCGATTGTGCCCAGTGAAATGGGTTCTTGCCCACACTTCAGTTCTTCCTTCCCCTGACACAAGTGTCCTGCAATGTGGCCCTCTGAAACTTTCAGAGACTGAATTTGCTTTGCAAATGTGCTGAAATTGCTGACAAAGGGCAGAACAGATGCTGAAGGGAAACCCGTTATCCCTGCTGAACGTTCAGGTATCAGAGTAGCTGTCACTGCTGCGAACTGCACTTCTTGTCTTCAAGTGGTAACGCTAAACCCAGTGCCAAAAGGCAATGTCTGCTGGTAAGAGCTGACTCTGAAATCCCTCCTGTGGTGTTACAGGGCTTGGTGGCAGCAAGAGGGGAGGATACAGCAGACTTCTCTTCCTCAACTATCAGCTCTGAGCTTTCTCTTGCTGACTGGCTTTGCTTTGTACACAGGCTGATGCAGACAGCTTTTACATGGCGTGCAATGGCCGGCAGTTCAACTCAATAGAGGAGGATGTTTGCCAGCTGGTGTACGTGGAAAGGGCTGAAGTCTTCAAATCGGAAGATGTAAGTTTGGTTGGGTTTGGTTTCCCTGCACTGCACAGAACTTTAACAGGATAATTTGGACTGGGCAGAGTGGTGCAAGAGTTGCTTCACTGCATCAACCCAAGCCCTTTATCCCACTCCAGTGTGACGTGGGAGAGTTTGTTTGGTGATGCTGTGGGCTTCATGCCTCATTGCTGCAGTGTCTTTAACCTAAACCTGCCTTGGGGTAGCTCTGGTGAGCCCAGAAAACAGAATGGGCCTGGCTGCAGGTGCAGGAGCTGTACCAAGCCCGTGTTGTAAAGAGAATCCTGGCGGTTGTAACCACTGTGTAGACTCATGGGATACTTTTAGTGGTTTTGTATGTTCGTGGCAGCAGTAATGGGAGAGAAGTTTGATGTTTTCTTATGTGGGTGCTTCGCTGACAGTGGTCGGAAGGTGCTGAGCAATTTGTCTCCCCTTCTTCTTTTGAAGGGGGCCAGCCTGCCTGTGATGGACCTGACGGAGCTCCCAAAGTGCACAGTGTGCCTGGAGAGGATGGATGAGTCCGTGAACGGGGTCCTCACCACGCTCTGTAACCACAGTTTCCACAGCCAGTGCCTGCAGCGGTGGGAGGACACCACGTAAGAGGCTTTGCTTTGATTCCACATCTAAAGCTCTTGTTTTGAGTGTGGTGGTTGTGTGCTGACAAGACCGGTTCTGCTTATCAGAGTGTGGGGGCAGGAATTACTGCAAGTTCTAATGCTCTGGATTAGACCATTAAGGGACTCCCAGAGAGAAATCTTCCTGCCAAAAGTAATTGAACAACGTGTCCCATGGGCCTCGCTGCTGAGGCAGGAAGGGAGCTGTAGAGCAGTGCTGATTGTTTTAAAATACCATAGGATAAAAATACAGGGGTAAACAGCATGGGATGCACAGCTGGAATGTGTCGCTCAGTCTTTGGTGTCTGTTCAGTTATTTGTTTCCTTGGTGTATGTGAGGCTATGCTGTAGGCTTGCACATCTGGCTGGAGCTTAGGAGTCTTTGGGAGCCCTGCTGTCCTGTCTCAGATGGGGATGAAGAGGAGCAGGGTAAGAGAAGGCAGGCAGGGGGATGGAAGAGTGTGAAGGGAAAGGAAGAAATGACAAAATCACTGAGTAAATCAGGGAGGCAGCTGCTGTAACCAGGCTGTATGATTCAAGGTGGGTATGGACTGAGTGATGGGAGAGGGCTCAGGGAGACACCCAATGCACTAGATAGGGCTGGGGCTCAGATCTGCATCTGTCCTTACAGCAGCTCTGCCTTTTGCTCTGCCAGCTCTTTCCTTCTCTTACCTGTCTTTCCATCTCTGTAGATGGGGATTTCCATGTGTCTGAGCTTCTGACTGCAGAGCCCTGAGTGGTACGTGGGTGCTGCTCACAGTGGTGCATGGGTTACATCCTCTGGACACTGTTCTGCACATCAGACAGTTGTAGATTCTGTAGCTGGCTGCTGCTGATATTCACTCTGTGTTCTCTGTCACTAGATAGATCTCATCGAGTGTGAGGAAAATGTTTACCCCCTCTATATCATTTATAAGCCAAAGTAACAGAACCTCAGGTAGGTTAATGACATTTGTAGCTGTACAAGTTCATGAGCTGCTTTGTTCCAAAATCAGCTTCCATTTGCAGCGATGGAGCTTAGCCAGTGTAGGAGCAGGATCCAAACCAGCACTTAAATATCTAATGTACAGTTTAAGCAGAACTTACGCTCCCAGTCTAGAAGGATGATAAAAGAAAATCCCTGTGCACCTTGCTTTGGTGCCACGGAGGCTGGAAGTGCCTGAAGTTGTATTGGAAGCTGACTGCAATCCAATTGTCTCCTCCCTTGGATATTTCTGTAGCTTATCCAGCAGCTAATGAAAAATACATAAGAACAGTCCTGGCAAGAGGATGCTCAGCCTCAGTTACCCTGTTCCCTGGCTGAACTTGTAGGGCTTAGGGTCTGGACAGAAGCTGATTGTGGGTCTGCTGTCTTTCTTTCAGTGTATTGGTATTGTTTCAAAGGAAAGCAGAGCAGAGTCCCTGCTACTAATTCTTTTAGGGTACAGTTATGGGATGGTCTTCCGGGAAGGGCTGAGATGGGTTCCATTTGGAGTGAAATTGAAGCATCTCCTCCTCTCCTTAGGGTTGATCTGAGTACCAAGGAATGTTTACAAAGAGAACAGTACCTCCCTTTGTTACTCAGCCGTCCTCAGCAGTGTGTAGTTACAGCCTCCTTCCACAACAGCATGTACCTGCTGTGTGAAACCCTGCAGGTGGTAGAGAACTGAAGATACCAGTTGGCAGCAGTCTGGAGGAACAACGGTTAGAGATGTGTAACACATCTATACAAGTGCTGCTTGCAGTGTTGATAGCTGAGGCAGGGATGTGTTTCTTGAGCTCGGTTGTGGGTCTTCTGCTTGCTGGCAGAGGCTGACGTTGCTGGCAGCCCCACCGGTGCTCTTGGTTGCAGATGTTCTCTACGGTTGGACTGCAGCAAACCCAAATCAAGCTGAGACTGTGAAACGGCTTTGGAAGAAGTGCTCTTTGTTCTTCTGTCACTCAGTGGCTTAAGAACAGCCTTGTGTGGAATGGAGGACAATGTGAGTGGGGTAAACGTGAACTGAGGGATGCACACATATAGGGAGCATCCCACTTGCACAAGGCATTTACTTTCAGCTCTCTGGTTCTCTTTTTAATTACTGTAATGTTAAAATGGAGCTGCCTGCGTCTCATCATGATGATGCTTATTGCCCTCTAGGTGTCCTGTCTGCAGATACTGCCAAACACCTGAGCCAGTGGAAGAGAACAAGTGTTTTGAGTGTGGAGTTCAAGAAGTAAGTAGGTGGGTGGATGGTGAGTGAGATCTAGACTAAGTCTGACTGCAGAGCTGCACTGGTTGCTCTTGGGCTTAGCGCTGTGGCTGCTTTGGGGCTGATTTTACTAGTCAGTGGTATATGTGCTTTCCTTTTGAGTTGGAATCAGTACTGGAAGGAATCTCAGCTCCGAGGTTTCCTCTTCTGACAAATCTTTCTTAGAAGGTGTTAGCATGTAAGCTGACCAGAGTGTGTGTGATGAGCTTGATAGCAGGCAGCTAAGCTAACAATGAACTTGGGGGTCCCTTCTAGCCTGTGCTCTTTGTGGGCCTGCTGAGGAACCTCATGCATTAGGCAAAGCCATTCTTCCATGCATCCTGTGATGTTATATCAACATGCGTGGCACCTGCAGCCTTGTAATTGCCTTGAATGAGCAGGTACCTCCTCGTTAACCTTCCAGCTGAGCAAGGCTTTGAAGGAGGGGGGAAAAGCAACCACTTTGCTTTCTAAGGAAGTGACTGGCTGTACCCAGCATCAGGAAGCCATCAGTGCCTCACCCCCACTTCTCAAAGCACTGGCACCACCATTTGACAGCACTGTATATACAGAGCTTTCTTCCTCTGTTGGCAGAACCTTTGGATCTGTTTAATCTGTGGGCACATCGGCTGTGGCCGGTACGTGAGCAGACATGCTTACAAGCACTTTGAGGAGACCCAGCACACCTATGCAATGCAGTTGACCAACCACAGAGTCTGGGACTATGCTGGAGGTAAGTGTTCTGTCCTCCCCCCTTGGAGGATGACCTTGTTTGTAAAACAGCTTTTGGGACTCATTAGGAGGAGTACTTGAGGCAGAATTTGCTTGGAGATTAAGGAGTTTGCATCTATACTAATACCTGGTCTTTTGGGAACATCCATCTCCTCTCTAATAGCAGTTTTCAGGGGTCTGCAGCAGATGGAAGGGGGAAAATGTGATTCTATAATGATCCGGGGCGGTCCAAGAGTCTCTGTGGAATGTGTTTGTTAATCCCTTTCCATCAATTTGCCCTGAGGAATGGGAATGGGCTGTTGTAATAAATATCCTGTAAGGTGTCTCTGTGAAGTCTGCTAAATAACAAATACATCTGATGTTGGCTTCCTGCCTTGCTAATGTGCTGCTGCAGCAGTCTGCATGGTTAATTGTGCTGCATAACTGGTGTCAACCTGGGTGTTCTTAAGCTAAAACTCCCTGTGGTTGAATTTTGTTTCTTCAGATAACTACGTGCATCGCCTGGTTGCAAGTAAAACTGATGGGAAGATAGTTCAGTATGAGTGTGAGGGAGATATGTGTCAGGAAGAGAAAATTGATGCCTTACAATTAGAGGTAAATATTTTGCCTTGTTGGACTCTGCATTGTGCTGCTGGGTGGAAGCGTTTCAAATCCAGATAGGACTACAGTTCAATTACATCAGTCTATGCAGCAGCCCTGCTCCCTGTGTGGAGGCAATCAGCTTCAGGCACAAGCAGGATGGTTTTACTGCCTCTGAAAAAAAACCCAACCTCTTGTTGGCTCTGCAGAGCCAATGCAGCTCTGTGGAAGCTGCCTGCAGCTTCACCCTGTGTTCAGCACTAGATTGAGGATGAGCTGGTCACGCTGCTGCACTCGGGTCACTGGAGGTTGAACCGGGTCCGTAGATTCAGATTCACTCAACAGAACCTTCCCAGTGCATCTGTGCCTTGGCTTAAGAGCCGGGACGTGTGTGGAACTGTCAAGTTGGGTAGTTTAGCTTGTAAAATGAATAAGAATGGAAGAACTCCTAGCTATGTGCTTTCCTTGGCTATCAAAGAAAGCCAGCAGGCTCCACTGATTCCAGCCCTGTTCTGCTCCCTTCTCCTGAACAGATAATTATTTTGGGGGGGATTTTGTACCTGCTGCCTAACTTCTCCTCCCTAACTAGAAGGGTAAAGGAGAGAAACTAAAACTTGCTGCTCCACTGAGCAGGTAATGCTGCAGCATGATTTCAGCCGCATTAGACACAAGGATATCTGAGGAGGAGCAGCCTGTAGAGAGCAGACTTCATAAGCCTATTGCTCAAATAAATACTTCAGTTGCTTTACCATGAATTCTGTGAGTAACACTTAGATGCTAAACCAGGTAACTGTAACCCTTTCTGTTCCTGAGAGGTTAGTGCTTAAAGTGTGTGAGAGCTCTCTATCTAGCTGAGAAGATGTAGATATTTCTAGTGAGAATGAACTTGGCAGTGTATTTTAGCACCCAGATATTACTGAGTGTTCGAGGCTTTTTGCACATGTTTAATTCTGTAGTGAATGTTTCATTTCTTATCATCAGGCTTATAAGCACCAAATGATCATGTTTTCCAACCTTCTCATAACTCATTTGAAGAACCAGAAGGGAAAAGCAGGGACGTAAGGGATATCCTTGTTCAGATGCCAGAATACCATTGGAATGGGCTGTCCATGTTGGAGAAGAATAGCTGTGATTTGTTACACACAGCTGAGGGTGTTTTCCCAGAGCTCTTCTCATTGAAGCCACATACATGCATTGGGGTTTGGGCTCTGAATGGGGAACTCTGCTTTTGGGATCTCAGACTCCCATGACAGCATGGTTGAGGCTTCATTTTCCTGTAGAGTGTAGAGCTTGTAGAGATTTATTGTTACTACAATGGAAAGTCTTTAACAAGTTCTGGACATGATACTGGGTATGGTTGGGTGGAACTTGATCCTTGTGCTCCAAAGGCTTTGATTAAGTTGATTTGTACGTTGGAGCCCTTTGGGCTTCTCAATCAGCATAGGCACCCTTATGGGAAAGCTGACTCTTGTGTGTGTGTTTTCTGTGTTTGTAGTACTCCTATTTGCTAACGAGCCAGTTGGAATCCCAACGGATCTATTGGGAAAACAAGATTGTCCGGATAGAAAAGGATACAGCTGAAGAGGTGAGCTCTGGGCATGTGTGAAACTGCCAAACCAGCCCCCTGGCCACTGTTCTGCTCAATGGGAGATGGACCTGCTCCATCTCCCACAGCTCAAGTGCTGTGTGACGTGGCCTCGCACAGCCTGTTTCACTGCTGGCTGAGGAAATTGGCTCTGAGCTCTATCCCTTATCTTGATGCTCACATTTAGCAATTTGGTGCTCAGTGGTGCAGAAGTAGGTAGATTGCCACCTCGATTGAAGGTTGATTTGAATGGGCTGCTGGGGAGACAGCAGCAGTGGTGAAAACAAGTCTGTGGTGCTGCAGGATCCCTGCTTGCCGATGCCATCCGTCTCACACTGACGTGTGTCTCCAGGGGTGGTTAGTGTAGCACAGACAAGATGACTTTAATTTGCTCGGCTGCAGAAAGTGGGAGCTGTCTTTCTGCTCCAAATGCATATTGATTTGCCCTTTGGTTTTGATCCCCTCTCTCTCCTTAGCACCCTTTGGGAGAAGTTAAGAGTCTCCTCCTATAAAGCATCCTGTAAGCAGGACTGCTTCAAAATGCCATCAGCAAAAATCCAGTGAGGATATTTTAATGCTTCTCACTCTACATAGATCCTTTCAACTGAGTGTAAAGTGAGTCAGGGCTTAGGGGTGAGTTCTTAACTCAACTTTCTACATGACTTCTAATTAACCATTTAGTGTCTGTAGTTAGTGGTGTCCTAAATGTAGAAACTGTGACAGTTGAAGTAGTGGTCATGGACCTTGGCCTAAAGAACAGTCCAGAAATCTTCTGGAGAGCCCCATAAAAGACAAAGATGCAGCAAAAATCATGTTGCACATGGTGAGGAAACATCACAAAGCAGCTTCAAAGCGAAAGGCCTATCAGATATGCCCTAATGTGATTTGATGTTGAAAGGTCCTCACAGTTTTATTCATGGCGCTTGCTCTGTGGAAGTCTTGGCTGGATCAGTGCCACCATGCAGTGTATTCCATTATCAGTGCTCAGGCTACTTCTCCAAATCAACCATCAGCTGCATAAACATCCAGGGATTAGGGCTGGAAGGGATAAAACCTGCTCTGCATTGACTATGGCATCAGTGAAGGCACCACGTGTGCTGACAATGACGTTTGTCCAGATTGCTCCTCCAAAAAAGCATTTTCCCTTTAAATTCCTGCCTCCACCACAAGCTTTTGACCATCATATAAGAGAAACAAGTGTTTCTATCCATAAATACCCTGTAAGTCCTACATCAGAAGTTCTGTGCAGTGCGGAGGGAATGAGCTTGGCTTGCTTCAGCAGGAACAGCTTCAAGTTGGGAGGTAGAGGGGAAGAGGAAGCCAATGTACGTGTGTTTCTGTTTGTGTTTTGCATGAGTAAGATATTGGTGTCAGTAGGTCACTGCCTTATGACAGCGAGCTGCTGAGTCAGTGCTGAGCAACGTAGCATGCTCATTTTCAGACTTTGCCCGTGCTTCTTTGAGCTTTAGTTTAACCCGAGCAAAGTCCAGCACGACAAAGCCTTAAGATGGAAATTGAAGTTTGCTGAGGATGCCGAACCGTCTGAGGGAATGGTGGAATGGATGGGAATGGCAGCAGGGAGAAGTTACGGATCCAACGCAGCTTTGGTTTGAATGGGGTGCCTGGCCTGGATTTCCAGCCTGAGTTGTTGCTCTGTGTGAGCAGCTTCCACGGCAACGTGGTTCCTTGTTGGGGTGCTGCAAAGTGTAATGGGGAGGGATTGAGTTAAAACAAAGCCTTCTCTCTGCTCGAAGCTTTCGCTTCTCTGGATATAATAATTGGTTCAAAGTGGAGAAAGGGCTCCAGAAAGCTGAGTGTCCCAATGAAGGACTGAGGACTTTGATCTATTTGAAATGCCTCGGTGTTTGTTTTTTACAGATTAACAACATGAAGACCAAATTTAAAGAGACCATTGAGAAGTGTGACAGCCTGGAACAGAGGCTCAATGACTTGCTCAAAGAAAAGCAGTCTGTCGAAAGGAAGTGAGTACTGCTGCCAGGTTTAGTTCCTTGCAGCCATTACAGCTCTGCACACTGACATCCAGCAAGAAAAAACTGCTATTCCTGGGCAATTTAGGGCTATTTAAACTGCGAGTCTGAGAACGCAGCTTGTTTTAAACCGAGCTCTCATTCCTGTAGGTGTTCACAAACTGAAAGTGTCTCAAGTGGAGCGCAGCGTTTGGGCTCTTGGCTCTTTTTACATGGTCTGCATATTTAGCATTCAGTAATCCCTCTCCTGCCTGCTCCAAAGGAGAAGGGAGTGTGCTTGGCGATGGGTGGGTTTATCCAAGGAGAAGAAGGACAGCTCAGCAGAGGCATCTCACCCAGCACAGGGGAAAACGCAGATCTCAGGAATTGCCTAGATGAAGGGTGTCAAGCATGAGCGCTGTGTGGATTGCTATGTGCCAGTTACACATCAGCCACCAGGCCCTTGGTGCTGCCGCCTGCCCAGCTATCCCAGCTGGAGCAGGGTACCCAGGCTGGTGAGCTGGGGCTGCTGCAGCTCCCCTTGCCCAGTGGAAAGCAGTCTGTGTATGATGGAAGCAAACTTTCAGGGCAGAAGCAATGAGTTGGTAGGAGCAGGGAAGCACTGTCTGAAACACGAGGCTGCTGGTACCCGTGTGGGAGCATCTCATTGCCCAGAGAGGCTGTGGCTGCCCCATCTGTGGCAGTGTCAAGGCCAGGTTGGACACAGGGCATTGGAGCACCGTGCTGTCCCTGCCATGGCAGGGGTTGGAACTGGGTGAGCTTTAAGGTCCCAACCCAAACCCAAACCATTCCAGGATGCTATGATTTTTTGCCAGAAGAATGAATTCCAGGTGGTAGGGGGGGCTGGGGCTGTCCTGAGGGACTGGAAGTTGGGGAGATGTGATAGTGTTTGACCTGAGTGCAGTGCGCTGCTTTCCTGACTTGCACTTCTCTTTGTAAGGTGTTCTCAGCTGAACAACAAAGTGGCCAAGCTTTCCAACGAGCTGAAGGAGGAGCAGGAGCTGAACAAGTGCTTGCGGGCCAACCAAGCCTTGCTTCAGAACAAACTGAAGGAGGAGGAGAGGGTGTTAAAGGAAACCTGCGAACAGAAGGACCTGCAGATCTCCGAGATCCAGGAGCAGTTGCGGGATGTCATGTTCTACCTGGAGACACAACAGCAAATCAACCACCTCCCAGCTGAGACCCGGCAAGAGATTCAGGAAGGACAGATCAACATCGCCGTGGCATCGTCTGCTAGCTCCTCCACAGCGGGTACAGGCAAACCCTCCTCCAGGAGAGGCCGTGGCAAGAGGGGCAAATGAACACTGCAGTGCTCTGCTCTCGTATGGAAACTGGCTGTGCTGGTGTAGGCCAGGCTCTCACCCCTTGGGACTCTGGCTGGGAATGCCCAGTTCACTAAAGCTCAGCTAGGAATTGTCTTCGGAGCTGCTCATAAAGGTGGCTGCCGGTCAGTGGAGGTGTCTGTGGTATTTAAAAGCATTTCACTGCACTATTTAGCTGGTTTTAGGCAGATCCTAATGCCCATTTTGCCTTCCTACCTTTTCAGAAATCAGGCATTCGACTTTCTTCTTGGAGACTGGACTGCTCTAGGGAGGATGTGCTACCTGTTCAACACCACATTCCCCATGGGGATGCTGTGGAGTAGGCTAGGCCTGGTGTGTGAGGCTTCTCCAGTTCTCCTGGATTAAAAGGATTCTTAGTTAAGAAATTATTTCTATTTAATAAACAGTATAAATCTGAGGTTATATCCATCTCCTTTGGGTATGTGCAGTCCTGATGCTGCAGAGCTGCTCATGCAGGGGTAGAGCTGTAGTCTGGAAATAAAGAGGAGTGAGGTATAGCAAATGAAACCTTAGTGGTGTAAGAAACTGAATGAGTCCTAAAGGCTTCCAGGCTGGGGTATTAAATGCTTTAAGGGACTTTGCTACTCTCTTCATTTCAAAGATGGCCTTTTAAAGGCCGGTGCTTGCTGCCTTTGGGGCAGAAAGCACCAGGTTTGTATCCTGGATGCTGGTTAATGTGGTACTTTGCCAAGCTGAATAAACCCTTTGTGAGGATGTAGTGGCAGCTGCTCCGGTGTTCCATCCTCATGGAGCAGGGTGCGCGTTCTCTCCATGTTAGAGCCATGCTGTCCCAAGCTCCAGTGCTGCTCTCCCACCATGAGGTGAGGAAGATGAGTCACACACCACTTCAGAACCTCTTCCCTCCTTGTCTGTACACAGACCTTGAGGGAGCTGCTACCATAGGGCTGATGTGCCGAGCTCTGGATCCGGTGATCACAGAGTGCTGCCCATCCCGCTCTGAAACATGGCACTGGCCCAAAGCTCAGCCACCAGAACACCCGTGGTGTTTGCTCTAAAGGGATGCACATCTGTAAGGGGATTCTAAGGACAAACCTGGGTTGGTTTACTGTTGATTTTCACTTTAAATATATCCCCTGCAAATCCTCTGGGAAGGGGATGGGGGTGTCCTGTGTCCGTGCTTGCAGACCACAGCTCCAGCCCTTTTCCATTGTTCACACTGCAGGAACAGCCATGATTTGAGTCTGAAACAGCAGTGCTGCCTTCCCAGCTCTGAACTGGAGCAGAGAACTGAACCAGCTGGTCCTTCATTACTAGAGGCTGTTCGGTTTGGCCAGTGGAAAGGAGGTGCAATAAATAGAACAAATGGGGAGGTTGTTACAATCTTCTTCCTGGCTTTATGGGCTGGGAGTGTGGAACTTCCTTGCTCTAGAGTACAGGGCATTGGTCAGTGCGCTCATGGTATGCCCTGCTTGGGTTTGGAGATCTGCCCCATTCACCTTTGATCTTGTCTAACTTGGTAGTAGGAACGTACTGTAGTATGTGGCTTGTACAACAGGGCTTCTGTCTGCTGTGAATGACTCCCAGGACCTAGAGATGCACAACACACCTTGCAATCCCATAGAAATTATCTCATGTAAGATCTCTCTTTACACCAAGACCCTTTGGCTAAAGGCTTGCTTTGGGTAGGACACCAAGATGCTGAACCCTGGAGTTCCAGAAGATGTGACAAGGTTAAACCAGCATCCCTGTGCTTCTGCCTGTGTTCAGCTGGAAGCAGATGGAGGAGCCTGCAGCGAGGAGGACAGACCATGCGACTTCAGACCAAGTTCTCAACTGGAAGGCAAAGCTCTTGGTCATGGTTGGGTTGGGGGAGGCTTGGTTCAGCTGAGCTGCTGTGAGCAGATGAGGCAGGTAATGAATTACCTCATGAGCAGTGGGCAGCTTATTGAAGAATCCAGGGTTGCTGAGAGGTTTGCTGCTGAACTGAATCACCCTCAGTCCTTGAGCTCCTCCAGGAAGCCAAGACAACCTCCAGTGTGCTCATTCAGTGCTACTGGGCCAGGTTGAGATGTCCCTTGTGGGTGGGAGCAGCGCTGACGTGGCCTGAGCCTGCTTATGGTGAAGGGGAAAGTCCTGGTAAAGGCTGACCCATGCCACTTCCAAAGCCGTCATCTGGACACCCAAGTGCCTGGAAAAAGCGGTCAGGTTTGGACATGGAGCTGCAGGTCAGCTCTGTGGCTGATGACTCAGTAGCACCGTGGCAGAAGGTTATAGCAGAGCACTGCCCAGCTGAGATTGGCCATGCTCCTGCTATGATTAAACCCCTTAAAATAGCCCGACTTTATTTTTGTTGAAATCGGGGAAGCAGCGCACATTCCTGCCCCGATGGACAGCAATGGGCTTTGAGTGCCTTGGGTGCTGGAGCGGCCTGAGAGCTCTGGGACACAGCCTGCCTTGGCAGTGGCTGCATGGGCCACGTGGCAGTAATGGAGAGGAGATGGTCCAGCAGCAAGAAAGGGGGCAACTGCTCTCCTCCAAAGGGCCTGGATCCTTCACTTCGTGTTCCTGCTCTTCCCTCTCTGCAAAGGGTCCTTGATTCAGAGGCTGGCAGCGAGGGAGCAGGGCAGCAAAGTGACTTGTGATGGTGCATACGTGGACAGGACGGTGACAAACACCACCTGAGGCAGCAGCTCTGCGGTGGGAGCACCCATCTGCTCCAGAGGGACCACAGGGAGGGCTCCGGGATTCAAAGCAGCCAGGAACAACCACGGAGCAGAGCAATGGCCAGAAGTGACACGAAGCTTGGCAGAGGCCTCCGAGCTTTGAGGATGCTGGAATGATTCACTCCAGCAGCTGCTCCCAGCAAGGGGAGGGGAGAGGTGGTTACATGGGGTTGAGTGGGCATGGCAGGACAAAGGGACCCCCTGCTTGGAGATGCAGTCCCAAACACTCTGCTGATGGGCTCTATGAGCCCTTACTGGGCCAGCTCAGCAGAGCCCTCCCCATGCAGCCTGACAGCACAGTTTGGGATGAGATACCCTCCTCATGCAGCCTGACAGTACAGTTTGGGATGGGATACCCTCCCCATGCAGCCTGTAGCACAGTTTGGGATGAGATACCCTCCCCATGCAGCCTGTAGCACAGTTGGGGGTGAGATACCCTCCCCATGCAGCCTGTAGCATAGTTTGGGATGAGATACCCTCCCCATGCAGCCTGGCAGCACAGTTTGGGATGAGATACCCTCCCCATGCAGCCTGTAGCACAGTTTGGGATGAGATACCCTCCCCATGCAGCCTGACAGTACAGTTTGGGATGAGATACCCTCCCCATGCAGCCTGACAGCACAGTTTGGGATGAGATACCCTCCCCATGCAGCCTGCAGCACAGTTTGGGATGAGATACCCTCCCCATGCAGCCTGTAGCACAGTTTGGGATGATACCCTCCCCATGCAGCCTGTAGCACAGTTTGGGGTGAGATCCTTGGTTGATGTTGCTCTGCTTCACACAGCTCTGGGATTCAGTAGTTTTGTTGGGCTAATTTGCTCTTCGGGGAGAACTTGGCCCTTAACATCAACTAATCCCCTCTATGCCCTTGGTTCTGCTCTTTGAGGTGCTGGGTGAGGTGGTGTCTCTGGTTTGTGCCCTAGAACAACCTCACACAGTGCCAGCAGCAGAGTGGATGGACACAGCGTTACCCACAAACATCCACGGGCATCCATCCACGTGAGCAGCCCCACATGGCCACACTGTGTTCCCTGTGCCACGGCCCCCCCAAGGACCCCGCTACCATCCCACTGCCCATTCTCTGCTCCATTTGCCTTTTTACCAGAGCCCATTCCCTAAGGCCCAGTGGAAAATTCCTGCCTTGATCTGCACCAACCGACTTGTCTGTTCTCGTTTGAGCTCTGAGAAAATCACATCAGGTTCTCCAAGGCTTCCCCCCCTCCTTCCTTTTACATAAATGGGTGCTTTGATCTAATAATGGCATTTTAAAGGCAGGCGCATCCAGCAGGACAGTGCAGGAGGGATGTCTGTGCATCCATTCCCAGCCTGAACTCCTGGATGCATCTCCTAAGGCTCCGAGCTCTGCTTCACTTCATCCTCCCAGGGGCAACAGCAAAGTAGCGGCAGGTTTGCTTGGAGCAGGAAGCAATTGGGGATGTTTGCTTTCATTCCAAGCCCCAGTTAAACCCCACACCTAAGGCTTCCTGCTCCTGCACCACCCCTGAGCAAACACTATTTACAGCAGCAAGCAGCATTTATAACTTTGCCCCTTCTTGACCTGGAAGCCATTGGTTAATTGAGATGGACAACAAACCTCAAGACACTCGCATGCTTTCCTTCCGCCTCCTTGCAGGGAGTCCAACTCCTTCCACCCCATCAGACATCCCAGAGGGATCTGTGCTTCCTTCCCCACCAGGAAATTGGGCCCTATTGAAGCTTCTCCAGGGCCAACAGCTCCTACAAAGCTCCTGCAGCTGAAGGGTTGAGATCTGGAGCATGCTCTGTGGTAGGTGTGGGCTTTTCCTGACCTGTGTTCCTGGCGCTGGGAAGCTTTGCTGCTCGCTGGTGGTGCTCTGCAATGAGCAGAGGTGTCTGAGCTCACCCAGAGACTGAGACTTTGGTCTTTGGAGCAGGCTTGGTGATGGGATGAGGTGGTTGATGATGTGGTTGCAGAGGTTATCTGGGCCTGAGGGCAGGGGGAGGATGAGCTTGTGCTGTGTGCCTTATTCCCTGCCTGAGATCCCTGGGGCTGTGCTGGCCCCTGGTGCAGGGCCCTGCATGCTCTTCCTTGGCTGAAGGTGGCTCTCCTGTGGCTGAAGTGGTTGTGCTCCCCAAAGTGCTTAAGTCGAGCTGTGAAGCCTCTGTGGTTGTGCTCCCCAATGTGCTTAAGTCGAGCTGTGAAGCCTCTGTGGTTGTGCTCCCCAATGTGCTTAAGTCAAGCTGTGAAGCCTCTGTGGTTGTCCTGGGGGGTGTGGGTGCTCCATGTAATGCTGATGGAGGTGACCAAACACAAACCCCGCCGGGCTGTCCCTGTCTGAGCATTCGTGCTGCCTTTGTATGTGTAAGGAAGGCTTTTTCTAAGGGTAGACTGCAACTTGTCTGGTTTCCTTCCATTATCAGTTTTCTGTGTGGTGGCATCAGCCAGGACAAGGTCAGTGGAGGACATACCTTGGTTTTCTGGATGCAAAGATGATGTTCTCAACATGCTCCATCGCTGGTGGTGTTCAAGGCCGGGTTGGACAGAGCCTTGGGTGCCATGGTTTAGTGGGAGGTGTCCCTGTCCATGGCAGAGGGTTGGAACTGGATGAGCTTTAAGGTCCTTTCCAACCCTGACTGTTCTATGGTTCTATGTTACATGCCTCTGCCTCCCTCCTGCCTCATGTCTCTGTATGTGATTTTGTGATATTTACTTGTTGTGTGACGCTCTCAGGTGCAGATGTGCATCCCATTGCCATATAAAGCCCACCTTGGTGGGCTCCTTCTCTCCCAGGTGGTGGGAGGCTTCCATTACAGCTATGAATGAGGTTGCAAGCCAGCTTCATGGTGTCTGAGCTCTACAATACAACCACAGTAAACCTGTTTAGCATCCGAAAGGTGACCGCATCCCCTAGAACAGTTCCTCTATGCTGCTGTAGTCTCGGTCCAAGCAGAATTAACGTAGGCTGGAGAAACTCCTTGTGCTGTTGGCCTGAATCCTGCGGAGTCCCAGTTGGAAAACCTTCTGTGAGGGCTGGAGGAGCTGAGTGGGAGATGCAGCCCAGCGTGATGGGTGAGCTGGAATTCCCCACAGGAGATGGGGATGCTGCGCTGATGGAGCAGGAGCAGCCGGTCTTATCTGAGCACAGCCATGCCAAGAGCTTCCCTCTGCAAGTGCAGGGGTTCATGAGGAGCAAAGGGGACTTTTTCCAAGCAGTTCTCCTTGGCAGCTTTCAAATGTGCTCTGGCTTCAATGGAGTGAGGGAGGAATCCCAACTGGATCCTGCTTGTTCAGTGAAGGGGCACCAAGAAGTGAGCACAGCCCTGAGGGGCTCCTGGCCCTCACCCCTTGCTGACATCCCCCTGCAGCTTCATTGCAAGGAGCCAAACACCTTCTCCTCCTTCCAGGAAATCAATGGGGAGGAATGGACAGTGGTGTTAAGCCAAGGTCTATGGGCAGCTGGATGGGAACGCAGGCAGCACGCTGAATCCCTGGCTCTTCCTCTGCGGCCATGGGAGACAAACTGCAGAAGCACTTAAGAGATGGGATATTTCTGATCGTATTTGCAGCTGTGTGACTGGTATCCAAGAGGAGAAATCCAAATGCTTCATCTTGGGAAGCGATTCCGATCCTGGAAGGGAACACTCCCTCGGTATCAGCATCTGGGAATGTGCTCAGACCCGGCTGCTTCGGAGCTATGAGTTGTTCTATGGCTGAAGCGGTGGCACTTGGCTCCCTGGAAGACCCAGGCTCCTATGGAAAACTCACCCTGAGCCAGCCTGTTTGGAGCTGCACTAATGCCTCCAACACATGAGCTCCATGCAGAGGGTCTGTGTCCCTTCTCTCTGCTGCTCAGTCCTGTGGAGATGCTGGTGGTGCACTGACATAGCAGGAGCCTGCCCTGCTTTTCCCATGGGACACCCCAAGGAGCCCTTAGCCCACCACAGGCAGGATGGGTTGAGAGGGTGTATGGAATCCATTAAGCTCTTGTTCCACAGTATAAATGTGGTCTTGTAACCAAGGAAGAAGACATCACTCCTCTCACACGTGTATCTGCTGGCAGCACTTGGCCCTGCTCACAGAGGCTGCCTGGGGTTCCCCTGTGGAGGGGTGGCAATCCTTCCTCCATGGATGGAGCCTCCAATGATGCTCCTGGCTGGGGCAGGTAGGTTCTTCCCAAAGCCAAATTCCCAGCCCCAGCTGTCCCACGTTAGAGGAGGGGCAGAGTTCTGCATCTCCCTTCCAATTTAACTGATGATTTCAGCACCGAGCCTTAGTGAACAAGGGGAAGAGTGCCAGGGGTAACGCATCCAACCCTTTCCAAGCGTGGTCATGTGGTCGTCATCTGCCAAAAGCATAAACCAAGATCATAATCCTAAATGTGTCCTTTGAAGGTACCTGTGCCTGCTCTGTAGTGGTTCCCTTCTAATCCTCAGGGATTAACACTGGAGTGCATTGAAACATCCGAGGTGAAGGGGCACACTGGAAATTCCTTGTGGGCTGGTAATAACGACTGAAAGCTGCTCTGTGAAGCAAACCTGAGGCTGACTTGGTTTTTAATGGACATCTGTCTGTAGGGGGAAAAGATGCCATGGCAACTGGCTTCCTTGTTGGCACGCCTGCCTCAGCGAAGGGATGGGGAGAGGATGGGTATTGGTGGGTCTGTGCGGCTGCTTGGGCAGCGTGGAGGTACGGCTCCGTGAGGCTGTGAGGCAAAGGGTGTTTATGCGCTGTGAGCACCAGATCTTGAGGGATTTAAGAGCTAAATCTTGGCATAACGACTGCTTTGTGTGGTGCTGCTGCGGGCCGGGCTCCCCCCTCCCTCCTCTAGAAACGTGTGAGCTAAAAAGCATAAAGTGCTTGGCTGGATTGCCTGGCAGCTTGCTGGGCAGAGGTGCTGTCTCCTGTTCCAGCTCCATCCCCAAGCAATTGCTGTGGAGCTACAGCATCCTTGTACTGGCCTGGGAGCTTTGCTGCGTGAGGAAGGAAATGCCCTTGTTCAGTGTCTGAGGCCAATGGGAATGGACAACAAGGTTCAGGGTGATGCTGGTTATAGGTAAAACAAGCCCTGGCACTTCTGCAGCTCTCCTCTGAGCTCTGTGGATGTTGGCGTTTCCCTTTGCCTCCTCTTGGATGCAGGAGAAGCAGTTGGCATGCGCGGCGCATCCATCATCTGTGCCCAGTCTGAACTGAACTGGAGGGGGATGCTGGTGGGCTGAGGGACACTGGGATGAGATAGCTATAAAGGTGCAAGTTGTGGATCACAGACTGGATCTGATGGGAGCTGGTGTCTGCTTGGAACTGAGCTGTGAATTCAAGGGGCTGCAGGCAATGAGGAGGCACTACACAGAGCATAGGGTGGGAAGGGAAGGAAAAGGGAGGCAACAATTGCCCCATCTGGTTGGTTTGGAGCTTGGGCTTTGGTTTTGCTCGTTGTGCTGTATGTACCTGTTTCTGGTTTGCCCAGTAGTGTGTTCATCAGTTAGAACTGAAGGCAGCTTTGCTGATGACCCCATATCATCTCTCTCTCGGAAGTGTTTCTTGGGTGTTAAGAGTACCCAGTTTGTTTTCCTAATGTCTCTCCAAGAGTTTGGAGATCCCCATGCCCACAGCACTGTTCACAAAGTTTTAGTCTGTGAGAAGAGGGTTAAGGATAATGGGGCAAAGCAACAAAAGTCTTCAGGGAAGAGAAAACACATGCTCAGAGCTTCTGTAACAGCTGATTTGGTTAAAATAGATGCTGAGTGCCTGAGTCAGTTGTCTCTCTGTAGGGACGTGAGTGTTTTATCTTGTTGAACGCTACTGAGGATCACCCTGGGTAGCTCCAGGAAGAGAGCAACCACCTAACAGCAGGTTAGATCAAGGAAATATTGCATCATGCAGCACTTCCTGGTAAGTAATGATATTATCAGACTCATTCATCTTCCCATGCAAATAGAGCCTGCACATAGAGTCACAGATCTGAATTGAAAGAGCTGTCTTGGGAAAAAGAGCAGCTCTGACCTGGAACATGGGCAGAAAGAGCAAACCAGGATGTGATTCTCTATTAGAAAGTGTTGCTTTTCTTTCCTCACCGTGGAGCAGGCCACTTGGAATCCTGAATAGCTCTGAATGCTACAGCTAGAGCACTGCATTGGCTGTTCTTTGTCACCATCTAATTTGCAGCCAGATTAGTAGAGATGATGGTAGGGAATGGCAGAAAAAAGTGAGGCATTGATAAAGCCAAGCCATAAAATAGTAAATATGGAATATTGGGAATGATGGGCAATCAAAGCAGAGTGCATACAGGTAGAAGGAAAAGGACTTATGTGCTCTAACAGCAGTGTAATCCCATTACATTGGAAACGTGGGTAGTCCGCTGTAGAAGTGTGCTCAGAACACAAAGGTAGGAGCAGTGTCTGCTGGTGGACACGGAGGAATCCATCTGGAAGCCAGCCTGCAGGTTCCCTGTTGGTCAGCACTGCCGGAGTTACTTTCATTTGGTCACTTCTCTATTTACTTTCAATGTGTTTTTGACGAAGATGCTGGACAAACAGAACAGGGAGGGTGAGACGAGAGCCAAACAGATCCTACCAAAACAAAGAATACATTGAAGGAGAAAACAAGTCAAACTGCAACTGCGCTTGAGTCATTACTGAAGACGTGAACACCAGTCTTATTCATCCACTGCTTTCCAAGCATGTAACATCACCCCAAAATGTAGTTTACTGCGTTCATATCCTGCCTTAGAAGCCACCTCTGCCCGTGGAACTTATTCCTGTGGGGTTCAACAACACTGAATATGGAGGGCTCTGTCTTTGGCAGCAGGGCCCTGCTGCCGCTTCAAAATGCTGCAGGCTCTTTAATAGTTCTTAACCTTTAGCCACATAAATAGTGACTAATGGCTGTGCACCGTAAACATGCTTAGCTGAGAAAGCATTGAAGTAATGTCCTTTAAAGAATAACAAACCATTAAGTGAGCTGGATATGTTGTACTCGGTCTTTTATCAGTCTTTCTTGTGCTTTTTCGTGGTCACCTGGGTTTAAAATGCAAACCCCACCAATGAAACACACTGGTGAGTAGGAAATCTGTTTCCAGGCATAGTTTGGTTCTTCCTTTCCTGCTGCACTTCTAGTGTGTAGCACTTGGAGGCCCTCTGCTTGAGGTCTAGCAGACCAACAAAAGAATATAGAACCCTGAACAGTACCCTAAGGAGTTTGGTTAAATGCAGGTTATGTTTTATGCTAGTGGATTTTACATATATATATATATGTGTGTGTGCATTTGTGTACTACCTGTGCGTTTGGTGTTTGTCTATATAAAAAGGGTCCTTTTTTTTGCCTTTTCTTAGGTATATATTGTCTCTGTGTGTACATATATATAAGGTCTTTTTTTGCTTCTCTTAGGTAACATCACTTATCCCATCATCTGCAATGAAGCAGACTTCTACTCTTACAGTAAATGATCCCAAAATCTGTGCCAGTGATAGTGTGAGTTGTCTTCTGCTCTGCAGGTGGTAGTGTCTCCTTCAGAATCTCTTGGACTGCAGAAATCCTTGATATCCTGTTCTCTCTGCTCCATGGCTGTGGAATTGCAAAGTGAGTTCACTGAAGTGATGGGAAAAAGGCAGTGTCCTTAAAACCTCTGGCTCTGTTTAGGGCAAGTATTTTCAATGGGAAAAGGCTTTATGCTGAGCCCGTTTGGGCTATAGCTATCACCTGGCTCAGGATGTGTGCCACAACTTGGACCCATGAGGTGAAACAAAACAGTTTGAGTCAAAAGTGTAGGGTGCAAAACCTGCTCATTTAAGCAAACTGTTAAATATTTGTTATCTTTTTACCGTTGTGCATTGCCACCCACAGCTCTCCAACCGCATGGGAAAGCTGTTGCTTTACAAGCAAGGTGTATAAATAATGCCGCTCCTTTTTATTACATTTGAATCCTGTGGGATTTCTGGAGCATTTCTATGAATAGATTAAACTCTGAGCATTTGGAGTAACCATGGCTATAAATCAATTTAGCTCTTGGTTTTCAAGTTACATCTGCTTTTACTAATCCTGTATATACATAAATGTGGGGTTTTTAATAGGAGAGACCAGGCTTTATTTTTGTGTATTGGATGAGCTGGTGAAACCCACTCCATGAAGTGAGTACCATGAACGTGGCAGGGCTGAATAGCCGCCGGAGCTTGGATTTCTGCAGGAAGCCTGGAGCTCAGCGTGATGGGGAACTGCCAAGGGACCTGCGGGGCTCAGTGTGCAGAAGAGAAGGCTCAAGGGGGGACCTTATCACTCCCTACAACTGCCTGAGAGGAGGATGGAGCCAGGAGGGGACTGGGCTCTGCTCCCAAGGAACAAGGGATGGCACAAGAGGAAACGGCCTCAAACTGCACCAGGGGAGGTTTAGATGGAGCGAAGGAACAATTCCTTGCCCAAAGGGTGCTCAGGCATTGGAAGAGGCTGCCCAGGGCAGGGCTGGAGTCACCGTCCCTGCAAGTGTTCACACATCGTGGGGACAAGGCCTCAGTGCCATGGGTCAGTGGCGGCCTTGGCAGTGCTGGGGAACGGTTGGACTTGATCTGACAAGGGTTTTTCCAAGCCGGTTGATTCCCTGGTGGATGGGTCCAACATGGAGCAATGGGAGAACAGGGCTCAAATATTCTACGTTAATTTTATCATTTCTTTGGGCTGCAGAGATTTAGGAAGGGGGAAATACCTCAAATGCACATCTGTGCTACAGAGGGGCTGTCAGCAGGGGGATGCGCTACCCCTCAGCCCCATCTTGCCTTTCCTCAGCCGGCCTCGAGCACGATGGCTGCGAGCGCCCACCGGCCATAGCTCTGCTCTGTGGCTGACGGCAGGAGCCGGCCTGCAGCTTGGCCACCGGCCGCGGGGGGGGTACCGAGGCGCTCCATGGCGCCTCTCGCAGCCTGCCGGAGCCTCGGCCATTTTTCCCCTCAGTCCATGTCGGATTCTCCCTCACACGATGCGCTGCGGGGCCGAACCCGCCGCGCTCCCGCTCTGGTGGGAGGGGAGGCAGCACCAGGCCCGGAGGCCGCAGCACCGCAGGGTGCAAGGAGACGCTCCCCGCTGCGGAGTGTCAGCCCGGGGCGGGGACAGTGACACCGGGCACGGCTCTCGGCTCTCCCCGGAGGCCTCGCACCCAGCGCCGACCCCTCGGCGGGGCTGCGGCGGGAGCTGCCGCCGTCCCGCGCCGCCGCCTCACGTGTCCCCCTCCGCCCCCCGCCCCACCCCCCCGCCCCCCCCTAACCCCCCGCACCGCGGAGCCCTCCGACTTCCCGTAAAGAGTCCGCGGCCGCTGCCGCCCGCTCCGCCGCAGCCGCCTCGGCTCCCCCCCGGCCTTCACCGCGGAGATACCCGAGAGGCGGCGAGGGAGACCGCTGCCACCCTCCGCCTCGCCGCGACCCTCACCCGTCGGCCCGGTCCTGCCTCCCCTCCCCAGCCCTCCCCCCTTCCCCTCTTTCCGCGGATCCTTCCGCGCCGCGCTCCGCTCCCTCCGCCCCGCTCGCACTGTTTGGGAGCA